>JAOXYD010100275.1:0-11752 GCA_028565735.1 Pinacopodium congolense | reverse complement strand
ACTAAATTGAGCATTCTTGGTGTCTATTTGTCACATTTCAAGTCCTAAACAATATTCTTGCATCAAATCGCTTTGAAAAACAACATATTTTCACAATCTTCTCTAACAAATTCAGATCTTTTTCTCCATTAAGGTATTCTTTTTCAATTTTCTTTTGATTTAGGCATCTATTCAATTGAAATTTGGTATCATTGTGTTCATAATTTCATAAGCTTTCCATTGACACTAATTTTTCAGCCTATCGTTTTGATCAACAATTTGGGAATTGACAAATAAATTGGGGATTTTTCAAAAAATTTTTGGAAAATTTTTCTTATTTTAATTGAAATTTCTAACCTATTTCGTTGTACTTATTAAACAGTTTAACATCAATGGCACCACTAAGGAAATGTTTGGCGTATGACTCTTCTTGATTTACGAGTGTCGAAAACTTTAACTAGAATCAAACACATCAACGCAACTCGTTTATCGAGGAATGGCCAATTCATCCAGACATTGAAATCCAATTCGATCTTTCTGGGGCATTCAGGAGTCTTGGTTGGGAGAAGGTTGTGATCTTTTTAGGTACCTTTTATCCTAACCTGGTTCGCGAGTTCTACGCGAACATAGAAGACAAGGATGATTTCGAGACTATCGAGGTTCGCTTAACGGTGTGAGGTATCCTTATTTTCTTGACTCGTACTTATATTTTCAACTTTATTAGGAGTGCCAGATGAGAGCGATGTATATGTCAAGACAACAGACCATTTGCATGGTGATTCAATTTATACCGATCCATTATTTTATGTGCCTGTTGCGAGGGAAGCCTTAGCTTTGACTAGGAATAGCAGATGCTTTACTACCTCAAACTTAGGGGTTTGCGAGAGGATTATTGTGGCCCTTATTAGCTCTAATGTTTGTCCTAGGGCTAGTGGTTTGAATGAGATGAGGGTGGTAGATGTTTATCTTCTGTACAAGATATTGCATGGCTTAAGAGTTGTTTCTAGCATATCATTATCTGGTTTTATCATTCTTGGTATGTGGGACGTGGTCAAGGTCAATAGGGCCACCAAGAATTTCAATTTTCCTTGCCTTTTGATGAGAATTTTTATGGATGTTGGAGTTCCTTTGGAGTCCGAAGAGGTTGCAGATGCCTCTAACAAAGTGATCTTTAATGTTGTTCTATTGAAGCAATGGAGCTTTATTTTTAGACAAGGGTAGTGGATCAAGAAGGGCACAGAAGATGCTCTTACTGCACCTGCGACATCTACTATACCTGAGGCATCTGAGGTTGAGATGAGTGAGGCTTCATCCGACTCTACTCAGAGTATGCCTTGTCTGAGACATATTTCACCTGCTACTGCCCCACCATCTTCTGATGATCCTCATATTGCAATGATGCAATATTTGATTAACATGGAGGGTCGCCTCAGTTCTAAGCTCTCTGAGTTTCGTTCTGAGATGACTCATCGGTTTGATGGCCTTTAGTATCAGGTCGATGAGTTGACTACTCAATTTAGGAGCTTCGAGGACTATCATCGTTCTAGGGATGTTGATGATTAGTTTGTTTGGTTTTCCTTTCAGTTGTTTCAGTTGCTTTTGTTGTTTTAGTTGCTTTAGTTTCGTAGTTTGGATTTCTTTTATTTTTCAATTAGATCTAATGGCCGTTATTTTCATTTGTTGCTCCTTGATGTACTGATTTTCGCATTTATATAAGTGGAGCTCCTTTTTGGCTATTTCTCTGCGTTATTTTTCTTATGATTTCAATTCCTACAAGTTCATTTCAATACACCATCGATGGATTTTCAAGTATATATCATCTGGATGTATTTCTTTCCCTACTCTCCTACATTATGCTTTTCTATTTCTTATTTTAAACATTGAGGACAATGTTTCATTTAAGTGTGGGGGAGGAATTTATCTATTTATCACTTGAGTATAGTTTGTTTGATAGTGATTTGATTTATCATCAATTTCATCGTAGTCTATAACTTGTGGAAATTTTTTTCGATTTTGATCCTTTTTATTGTCCATGCTTTCATTTAAATTCAACTACATTGGCAATTTGAAATGTTATTTGATTCATTTTGACTATTAATGACTAAAAGCCTTTAATTCATTTCATGATTTGGAAAGTAAATACCTAATAATAGAAGGATATTCCACATATAAAATGCAACTCTTTGAGTAATTTTGTGACATCTTTTAAGGCATTAACCTCATTCAAAGAAAAAGAACCAGAATTAACCCCCAAAAGAAAAAAAAGAATAATTACTTAATTAATTAAATAAGTAAGCAAAACTAGTCCTCTAATTTCGAATATTATATATGTGTATTAAAAAAACAAAAAAAACAAAAAAATAAAAAAAATAAAAAAGACAAGAAAAGGAAAAAGAACTAAAAGAAATAGAATAAAATACATGTATATGAGATTTGAAATTATGAGTGGGATACAATAATCAGTTGAGTTCCTGTGACATAGTTGGGTAACCGAGGGTTGTTCACGACAAAATATTCACCTTCGTGTAAAAAGACTGAAGTGACCTCTCAATTATTCTACTTGAGAATTTAATTAATTAAGTGATTCATTCAATTTATTTTTAATTTTTTTAAAGGATATGAAAATGTCAAAAGATGATGCATTAAACTTAGTCAATTTTCTTTTACATGTGGAATTGATTTCTTGATTTAGGTTGACACTTGAAAAAGAATGAATTGAATTAAATGCATTTTCGAAGTCATATGAGTTATGGCTTTGAAGGATCAAGAAAGCATTTTCAATAATTGCAGCATTAATTTTGAATTGTTTTTTCCTATCTTTATATCCTATGATGAACTTTATAATGAATTAATTTGCTTGAGTATAAGCAAATGCTTCAGTTTGGGGAAATTTTTAGGGGTCAAATTGATAGAGTTTTATTGGTTAATTTGTTGCATTATGACCCTTAAATTAGTGCTTAATTGTTAAATTGATGTCTTATTATGTTTAATTTTTAGGATGGATCTTAATGATGAAGATTGGAGCAAAATCATTAAGAAATCCTCTTAGTTTTGACCATTAACAGCCCCATGGCAAGGTGCCATTGATTGAAGAATAGGGGTCGTTAATGGGTACTACATTCGACCACTAACAACACTATGAGAGGGTACCGTTGTTGGGAGGCAGGGTGCTATTGTTCACCAAAGTCAACAATTTCAACTCCAAACCTTGAAGATTTCAACTCTGGCATATCTCAAATTAATTCTCCTATCTTCTAGCACATGTGGGAGGTTTAAGGGGTCTTCATACAATAAGAAAAACAAAGAAAACATGGATCTAATCTGTACAATTCATATCTAACTCTTAGTTAGAGAAGCTCTTGATTCTCTCTTACATTTGCTTAGATAGTTTAGGCTTCAAATACTTATAATTCCAATTTTAGAGTATATTTTGAGTTACTATTTATTGGAGAACATTGCTGAGACATATATCTGACTTTCTAAACCATCATAGTGGTTTTTTAACTCAAATCATTACTTATATTTTCTTGTTTTTCAGATTAATCAATGTTCATGTTCTTATGTGCATATTCTTGAATGTTCTTTGATTTTCTTACTATATCTTGTGGAATTCGAGGCTGTGTTGATGTCTAAATCAAGTTAAGAAGTTTAAGATTTGTCCAAAAGCTTTTTAAACATGTTTTGTAACTTCTAGACTACTTTATTCAGCTTATATTTGTAGATTTATCAAAGTATGTGGCTTAAGATGCATGTTTTATATGCTTTGATGATTATGTATGCTTAATTCCAATTTCTAGGTTTATATATGTGTCTTAATCTTTTAAGAGAGTCTGAATACATGTAATAAGGTTTTATTTTGTCTATTAAAGCTCTTAAAGTTTTGATTTTAGCCTGATCAACTAAGATTCGAGTGAAAAATAATATAGGATCTAAGAAATCTACCTAGGTTGCTGGAAAATTCAATAAACAACATAAATCAATCCTTACACGACCAAACCTAAATTATTTGTGAGAGCTAGAGGTATGAGATTACAAGTCTAGAACTCACCTTCTTGAAATTAAAGCCCATTGGCTAGATTTAAAGCATAATCAAACTTTAAACTAAGTGAAATGGAGAAAATGCATAAGTATTAACCATAGCTTTGTCCTAAATACATGAAGGAACTCTAATCTGCCTTTGAATTGGTTTTTAAGCTCATTTATTTCATTAATCATTTATCCAAAACTGGATTCCAGAAGTTTACCATTTTCAGTAATTTTATAATTAAAAATTTCAAAGGTTTGAAGTATAATTAGGATAGTTCATTAATTTTATTTTTCGTCTTTTAATCAATTAAATTAGAATTTCCTAGATAATTTTAATCTAATTAATCTAGTACTTAACGTTTCAAAACACCATATATTTTTTCCCATGGGTTCAACACTTGGAGTCTTAAAATTATTCCACTTTCTTACTTGTTCGATAGGTATACTTGCCTTTCGTCACGTTGGTTTTTGCTTAATATGATTTTAGTTTTAACTCGGTTTAAAAAATGCCCAATTTTAATCATTCAACCAACGAACAACAATCACCTATTGTGTCCTAAAAGAGGGGGTAACTAAGGAGTGCTTCCCTGATGAAGCCTTAATGATGGCAACTAATCCCTTTCTTTCAAGGTTCATCAATATTGCAAACTACTTTACAGGTAGTATTCTTCCTTATAATTTACTATACCATCAAAGGAAGTTTTTCTTATTTTAATGCACTCATTATTTATGGGATGAACCTGTATTGTACAATATATGTGCTAATGGTTTAATTCATTGGTGTATCCCCAAAAATTAAATAGTTCAAGTGTTGACCCAGTGTCATAGCTCAGTTTATGTAAGGTATTATAGATTAAAAATATGGTGACTTTTGTATAAGAAAGCAAATTCTATTGGCAGAATTTATGCAAGCACTCTACGAAGTTTGTGCTTCATTGTGATAGGTATCAAATAGTAGAGAATATTTTAAGAAAATTTGTGATGACACTTTACAACATATTTGAAGTTGAAGTGTTTGATGTGTGGAGTTTGGACTTCATAGGACCTTTTCCATCATCTTTAGGTAACTCTTACATTTTAGTTAGAGTTGATTATGAGTCTAGGTGGCTGAGGGAATATCTACTCTAACAAATGATGGTAAAGTAGTCCAAAGATTCATTGAGAAGATATTCAATAGGTTTGGAGTGCCTATGACCATTATAACTAATATAAGAAATCATTTTTTAAATAAGGCCTTTGATAAAATTTTGAAGAGGTACCGAGTTCATCATAGGGCAACTACTCCCTATCACCCAAAGTTATGGAGAAAAACGTTTGAAATTTAGACTAAAATGACAACCTTATCTAGCCCGCCATAAGGCTGTTTAGAATATCGTATTACTCTCGAAGTAGAGGACCAAAACAGCACCTTCATGGCCTACCAAGTGCCTTTGTCGTAGCCATCATCAATTTCTAACTGCAACTTGCTCCCTAATTACTGCAAATTGCTCCAACTGGTTCCTACTTGTAGCTAACGTATATAATAAGACCTAGAGATCATTTTTAAATAAGTTAGGACGGATTAAGGAGTAGAATTCAGATTAAAACCATATTCTCTTTTCTTTCCTTAATTTTTAGCTTTTTCTCTTCTTTTTCTTTTCCAGCCTTTGTAGATTGTAATTTTAGGTTGTTTTGAGGATCCAAGGGAGTTGATTCACATGCTAGGAGGTTGTCCATCAGTTTATATCATCTTTTGGTTCTTCATAAACATTGAATTACTTGTTTTGTACTCCTTTGTTCATATTTATGCAAGAACATCGGCTGTTTTGATTTAATCTGATTTTTCTTTTTTATTTATGATGTTTTGAGCTAAATTCTAGCTAAGGACAAGTTTTTGAATGTCTTGAGTGAATATTGAACACATTATTGGATACTATTCTTTGTTTATTTGAGATATTAATGTTTATTTTGAGTTGACCACTTAGAATATGATTTAAGATAATTGAAGATATAACAATTTCTACTTTAAACATTAGAAAATTCAGTAAATAACATTTTTTAATTCAAGGATCTGAGAAATTTACCATGGTTATAATGAGGGTACTACTCTTGAATATGGTTTCTAAGATTAGAATTCCTAAACTTTAAGCCTACTTGTTATATTTGTAAGTATACCAAATCATGAACCAATAACGTTAGAGAAAGGGAAATGATTTGCAAAGTTGGAAGTTTTTAGGTTTGTTTTACTTAATCTAACCTATTTATATTAAAGATATTTAGTTTTTTAGATAATTGTAATCCGATTGTCCTTGTATTCAGGTGTTTCCTCTATAGGTTCAACATTCTAGAGTCTTAAATGTGCTATACTTTATTACTTGTGGCTAGTACACTACTGTGAAGTTTGCTTAAATTTGAATTTGAATTACATTAGAATTTATTGATTTATTGAGCTAAATTAGTGATATCAAATCAACACAAAAAGTTTTTGGCATCGTTGTCAGGGAAAATAATTATGATATTAGGAAAATATTAGTTTCAATTACTCTAGGGTGTAAATATTGTTTATATTGTTTGTAAGTGTGTTTGCCTTTGCTTTTACTTCTTGTGCGCTTGTATGTTTCTATTTTCTTGTTTTTTTACATTTGTTTTTCATTGCTTTTAACTTGATTATAATCTGGTGCTTATATGGAATATATGTTTAGAATTGATCAAGTTAATTCATAAATGGAACATTATGAGTACTTAAATGTCCAATCCCGTATAGAACTGGCCATGTCAGAATTTATTATACCAACTAGAAGTGGTCCTAAGTCTAGCATTGTTAGGCCTAAGACATACTCAAATGATTTTGGAATTCCACTTGCTGTCATTTCTCTTATAAGGTCCTCTTAGTTTATTGGTTCATCCTTATAAATCCAAATGATCATTTAAGAAATTTCATAGATAATTGTGATCTTTATAGAAGTCCTTGTATTTCAGATGATGACTTTGGACTTAGATTATTTCCATTTTCTCTTAAAGATAAAGCTTTCACATGGTTAAACACTTTCCAACCTAATTCTATCACAACTCGGGATGATCTTGCAAATCATTTTTTTTATTTAAATTCTTTCCCCTGGCTAAGATAGATAAATTGAAAATTTTGTTTTTAACTTTTAAGCAATATGAGAGCAAGAGTTTACATGAGTCTTATGAGTGATTTAGAGAGCTACTTGCTACTTATCCTATGCATAAATTTAGTATTTACGAGCAAGTGCATATCTTTTTCTTGGACTCATACCATCCACTCATAGTCTCATAGATGTTGTCATTGGAGGAACCTTAATGAGTAAGACCCCAAGTGAAGCATATGGGCTACTCAAGGATATGGCATACAATATCTTTCAGAATACTTCAGAGCCTTTTCATAGGAAACCATTTAGTGCTCAAACTATTAACAATGTCCCATATTTACAAGCCCAAATAGTTGGCCTTAGTAAGCAATTGGAAGGTTTACAAGCTAAAATTAGTAGTAATGCATTTTAAAACCCTAAAGATTGTGATTATTGTGGTACTTCCTTTCTTTCTTTAATACATTGCCAAGTTAGCCCTTTCTTATACCTCTGAACCTTCCATAGATCATTACCTTTCTAATAGGTAAGGAATGGACTCTTGTAATCCTTCTAGGGAGAGCAACCTTACTTTTTCATTAAACTATCATGAAGCTTACCAAAATTCCCATGTCAATCCTTAATTTGAATTCCATTCTAAGCTAATTGACTAAGAAAAGCCCAATGTTGAAGATACAGGGATGACATTTAGTCAAAGCAATGACTTTAGGATGATAAATCATGAAAATTCAATTAAGAACTTAAAGACTCAAGTAGGTAAGATTGCACAGCTCTTAGATAAGAGGTGACCTAGATCCTTACCTAGTAAGTGTGAACCTAACCCTAAGGATCATGTTATGGCCATCATTGTCCCTGATAGTAATGGAACGGAAGATGTATATGAAGAAAAGAACGAAAGAAAAGTGATGGAAAGTAATGAAGTTGAGAAGGAAATTGGAAATAAAGATAGTCCACCTTGGTTACTTGATGGTTCATCTATTCAATCTTATCAACATAGAATATTGTATCGACATATGTTGGATGCTCAGTTTAGGAATTTTATTCAATTGTTTAAAAAATTATGCAAACCATTTTATAATGTATCTCAACTAGATGAACATCTAGCTAACAATCAATTTATAATCAAAGAATTGGAACCTTCTTATCCTAACTTGAGAGAAGTATTGATGGAAACAATTACTCCTATTACTCCAACTTCATCACTTGAAAGTGACCAAACCAAGTTTGAAGTTTGTGCTATGGATTATGATGATGCTGGTTTTTCCTTGACTTCTAACCATCATATTGTGAATTTTGTGGATTATAAGGACAACATTGAAACTAAAAGAGAAAATTCCATTGTTGACAGTGAAAGTAATGAATGTGCTTATGCATACATGTTAAAGGATCGCCTGGATAATGATTATGTTGATTTTATTGATGTTAAGGATGATATTCAAGTTAAAGACGATGATTTTAAGGTTCTTGAATGTAAATACTTTAATGAATTTATTAAGCATAATGAGGTTAAATTCGCCAAAGCAATGGAGTTTATAGATTTTATTTATGTTAATGCTTTTGATGCTAGGTGAGACATGGTAATTCAAGAATTTTTACCATGAAATTTTAAAAATCATGAGTGGTGTTCCATGAAGGGTCAAGTTCCAAATTGTCAAAATCCATTGCATGTGTTAAAACTCTTTTAAATTTTGGTCTATTATAATTTCCACAAAAATGAAGTGAAAATGTTAGATTCTAGACCAAGGAAGAGATTAAAGATTCTCTATCCTTAAAGTTTAGCTAAAAGACCTTAAGAAGTGGTTGTTGAGAGGCAACCTAACTGTAGAAGTAGGATAAAGTAAGGATTAGTGTGTTTTCTTTTGTTTGTTATGCTTTTCTTTTGTTTCCTTTTTGTGCTCCTTGCCATTCTTTGGTTATATTTTCTTCTTGTTTTGGTTTTTGATGCTTTGATTATCTTCTACTGGATTTGCAGGTGTTATATTCAATCTTTGCTATTTTATGGCATAAGTTTCAAAATGCACCTTCAGTAGATTTTCAAGCAATTTTATCTTCTATTCGGATGCTTTTTTTTTCCTTTATCCCTCATATTTGTGATTAATATGTTTATTTTACAACATTGAGGACAATGGTCAATTTAAGTGTGGGGAGGGAATGGTTATTCCACACTTATGTTTTATTTCTTCTAAAGTACATCATTTTATCATCTTTTTCAAGATAATCTATAATTTATGGAAAAAATTCAGTTTTGATGCCTTTCATTTACATTTTTTCTTTTAATTTCCATCGTTTTGATGTTTTGAGATGTTATATTATCAATTGATCATGTTTATTAACAATGAACATTGATGATTCATGTTTTGGATTATAGATATTTGATAAGCGTTACGAGTTTTCATGTATAAAATGCATATCCTTAAAGCTTTTTGTGACTTCTTATTGCATTTTCATATCTAGTTTAATTCAAAATCAAATTCAATGGAAAAGTTTGAAAAATTAAAAAGAAGGAGAAAATGAAAAGTGCTTAAATTGTGAAATGTGAGCAATGTTTATTCACCCCACTAGCTTCAAGCCAGTTGATTGAAGTTAAAGAGTGGTACTAGTAGTCAATTGATGTAAGGTGACTTAGTTGAGTAATCGGGGATATTCAGGATAAAATATTCATCTTCACATAAAAGATTGAATGACCTCTCAATCAAGCCTTAAAAGTCTACTTATTTGCTTAAATTTGTGCTTAATGGTTAAAAGATGTGAAATTGCTTAAAAGATGAACCATTTTGCTTTGTGTATATCCATTTTATACATGGAAGTCATTTGATGCAAGTTAGGTTAAAGTTTAAAAGAATATTAAGTCATATGAAGTTAGTTGATAATTTACATGTTTGATTAATCATATACCATCTTGATGATTTTTTTATGATTGAATGATTAAAAAAAGGTTTCAATAATTATGTTTGATAGGTTGAGCAAGTTGTTCTTTACTTATAGGCTATATTGAACTTGGTGATTAAATGATTTGCTTGAGAACAAGAAAAAGCTAAGTGTGGGGGAGTTATTAGGCTTGGATTTCAATGTATTCACATATCCATTTCATACCAATTTAATGTACATTTGCCTCTAATTGATGCTAAAGTGTTTAAATATCATTTATATTCATATACAATGCAGATAGAAGCTAAAAAGTGGAGAAATTCTTAAATTTGTAACTAAAAAACCAAATTTCAAGACTAAAATGGCGACCCTCATATAGCCTGTCGTTGTGCTTCACAACCCACCATTTTACTCTCGAAGATAGGAACTATTACGAAAATTTCGTAACCTGTCGTTTTACTCCTCTTAACCGTTATTTTGGTAACTGTCGAGATATTTCCAGTTGCAACTTGCTCCTTCACTTGCTGCAACTTGGCAACTTGTTTTTACTTGTCCTAGACATATATGAGAAACTCTAGATACCATTTTTACAAAGTTAGGTTGGATTTGAAGGGAGAATTCAGATTAAATATCATATTCTCTTCTTTTTTCCTTAGTTTTTCAACCTTTGTATATTTTAATTTTAGGATGTTTTGAGGATTTAAAGGAGTTTATAGACCTATTGGGAGGCTATTAGTTTGTGTCATCATTTGGTGCTTCCTAAATATTAGATCTCTTGATTTGTACTCTCTTTGTTCATATATATGCAAGAACATACGCTACCTTTACTTGATTCGAAATTTCTTGTTTATGTATGATGTTCTGAGCTAAATTCTAGATAAGGACATGTTTTTGAATTTCTTGAGTGGATGTTTAACATATAATTGGATGATAATCTTTATTTATATGAGATCTTAAAGTGTATATTGACTTGATCACTTAAGATATGATCTTAGATGAATAAGTAAAGGACCAATCACTTAATTCATTGAAAAAATCCGTAAATAACATGATTTTAATCAATGCATGACCATTGATTGGTTAAATTATGATAGTACTAATCTTGAATATGATTTTTAAGATTAGAAACCTCTTAAACTTTAAGTCTACTTCATATTGATTTATGAGTGGACCAAACCATGAACTTCGAAAAATTAGAGAAAAGGCAATAACTTGCCCCTATTTTTGTCTTGATTTAGTGAAGGCTCTAAATTAGAAATTTCAATCCATTTCATAACTTACTTAAGTCATTTAGGTCTTGCACTTGGTAAATTAATTATTTGGTAATTCTTATATCACTTAGAATGTAATTGCAAAGTTGAAAACTTTTTAGGTGTTTTTAGTTTGTTTAACCCCTTTAAATCAAAGTCTTGAGTTCCTTAGATAATTGTAACCCAATTGCTTTGATAATCACACAATCGGTTATCTATGGGTTTGACATTCCAGAATCTTAAATATACTTTACTTTATTACTTGCAATCGGTACATTATCGTGAAGTTGCTTTGGTATTGAATTTGATTTATAAGTTAATTGATTGATTTATTTAAGCTAAAATAGTGGTATCAAATCAACGCAACAATTGGTGACAACTTTAACTCCAATTTATAGGCAGACAACTGAAGTAATTAGGACCCCTAAACCTGGTTGACAACCATTCTCATCTTAAGGATGTTATGAACTATGATAGTGAATACACAATACACAACATTATCAATTGGTATTAAGAGGAAATGAAATTCAAAAGCATAAG
>JAOXYD010100245.1:0-11752 GCA_028565735.1 Pinacopodium congolense | reverse complement strand
TCATTTTTAGATCTCAAAAATTATTATTTTTAGTTTGTTTGGATACTTAAGAGTTGTCTTGAGCCTTTTTTATTTACATTTCGTTAGGTATAAGCTTATATTCAAACATATATTAAAACTGTTTCTGCACTCTTTTTTTTCTTACTTTAATCATAACTTTTGTTATCTTAATCTGTTTCTGGGTATGTAAAATTAGTGTTTTCTATTTTTTCAAGGGTTCCTCTTAGCTTTTAACCAAGATTATTTTAAAAGATTCCTCTTGACCTTTAAGCAAGATTGTTGTAAAGGGTTCCTCTTGGCCTTATAATCAAGATTGTTAGAAGGGTTACTCTTCGGCCAATTAAAGTAATATTAGCTGTTAGTGAAATTCCAACATATAATTGGAGAGATAACGTAGTTTATCTTTGATGTAGGTGAAGCTCTATAAATCTTGATGTTTTTTCTTCCCTTCTCTCTTTATATTTATGCTCATTATGTTTGGTTTATTCTGTAGTATGAATTTTGGTTAGAAATTTCATATAATTAAAATTGGCTTAAAGTGTTTAAAGTATTTTAATTTGTAAAGAAATATTTAAATATCCAATTCACCCCCTCTTATGTACCATAGGTCTTACATACATAATACCCAATTTATCCTTTTGTCCTTTCTTTTTTTTGTCATTATTCAGGGGTGAGAATGTTATTTCATATTCCTCAAAACATGTCTTTCCATTTATTCCTCTAACTCTTATTTAAATTACAAAAAACTAAATACACATTTATTAAAATACTCCTAAATCTATTATAAATTTACAAAAAAATCATAGGTTCCACAGAAGACCCATGATTAGTGGCTGCAAGAGGTGCATGTGGGGGGTTACCTATTTTTCTCGAACTTTATATTTTATTCTTATAATCATTTGCACTGTATTTTTGGCATTCCTGACTTCAACCAACGAGGGATGGGGTTGAAGAGCAGGAACATCCACGCCCTGTACAGTTCTCTTTTTATTTTTAAATAAAAATAAAATTTTGTTTGATTTGGTTCATAATACCAATATAACTATATATAATCATAAAATATTAACTAAAAATTAAAAAAATAATTTTATGTACTAGTTAAGTAATTAATTTTATTTAATCTAATATAATGTTTATTAATAAATAATTAAATAAAACTATTACATCTTATTAAAGACAAAAATTGAATTATTGAATTATTAATTTAATTAAAAGTTTAATCTTAAAATTTTAATCATTAGACCATCATATTAAAACTTATTTATTTAATTATTATTAATTTTTTTAGTTGAAGAAATTCGTGCATAATTATTTATAAAATTTTAATATGGTAACTTAATTTAACTTTTTATTAAGATTAATAACTAAATACTAATTTAAATTTTATTTTTGGAACATATCATTTAAAGAATATTGAAAGAAAAAGTAATTTAAATTATATCTAAAGATATTCTTGTTCAAGTTTAAAGAATAGAAAAATTACTAGAGTACAAAAATCTAACTTCCTTTGACGACTAACCTCTAGGACTGAGGTTCCTTCTTTTCCCCCATTTCTTTTCTGATTTACATATTTTAAATTTCAGTTGTAATATTTTAATCCAATTTCTAATTTTTAATATTTATAATCTTCAAATATTCATTTTTTATTTTTTTATTTGTAATCTCTATATTTTAATTCTTAACGTTCTAAAAATTTTCACATTTTAATTAAAAAATCTTTGTAACTATTTTAAAAATCAAAGGTTTTAAAAAGTTGAATCTTTGTAAACATATTGAAAATGAAAGTTCTTGTTTTATATTCCATAAGAAATTTTATATAAATCAGCTTCATTTTTTCCGGAAGAATAAATAATATGTCTAATTTAATAGATTGTATAAACTATTCCAACGTAAATTGTTAAAATCTAAATAAATAATTTTTTACTATAAAACAATTTTAATTCTGCAGTGAGTAAAGGACTAATAAATTCAATTTATGAATAATGCATCTCACTTATATAGCGTATTATCAAAATATATCTCAAAATATAAAGTACTATCAAATACTACCACTTTAAAATATTATTTCAAAAGTCCTCCGATAACAATATGAACTTGAAAGTCAATGCAGGACGTTGATTTCCAGTGGGTTTTATGGGATCCATCACTTTTTTAAAATTAAAATTTTATTTATAATTTTTTGTCTTTTCTTTTTTTTTTTTTGTCTTTATTGGATGGTATATTGGTCATTTTGTATTATTTTAATGTACTTTTACATGCCTTTATTACATTTATTTTTTTTACTCATTTTTCATTTATAAAGTTACAGAAAAATATCAAAGTGATGGCTTCCTAGTTATTTTCTAACAATATATGAGAGCTTGACAGTTTGTTCTCTCAACTTTTGCGGCAAATTGAACTTATAATTGTGAGATTATGCTCTCAAAAGCAATTTAAATATGCATTTGAAGATTAATAAGAACATTTATTTAATACAATTAAAAAAAATCATATGATGACTTGCAAGGTCTTTTGAACAAGTCGCAAGTTCTCCGGCCTTGTTTAGTTGGAATTTTATTTATTATTATTTTTAAATATAAAAATTAAAAAAATTGTATAAAAATTAAAAAAATAATATATTAATATAGTACATATATAAAAAAAGAACAAAAATAAAAATATATAAAATTTAATATAAAAATTACAATAAAAAACTAACACACGGTAAATTATGAGACATTTTAAATGGGAATGCATTTACCAAACCATAAAACATATACCAAATTAAGCTTAATGGCTAATGGCCATATCTTTCAACTCCATTCCCTCGCTAAGCTACTTTCCTCTTCCCAATTACAGTAATGATTCGTGCAGTAATGAAGCACTGTAGGCACATGCATACATGAAGTATGAGTATGATAAGGCATTACTTTTTTAAAGTGCTATTAGTAAGTAGTCTCCTTTCTCCTAACTATAATCATTGACACCAAATATTTTGTACACTATTTCCAGTAATTGATTAGCCACTGATCCTCACCAAAAAGTGGAAAAAATGCCATTCACTAACAGTTAAGTTTCTACATATTATCCTTACTTTGATACTTGAGTGGTTCTTGTTGTCATTGTTATTACATGTTAGTCTTGTTTTGAGATATTACCTCACCAAACTTTAAAAAGAATTTTTTTTGGAGAAAATAAAAATTAAACGTTAGGAAGAGTTGCATGCATATGATTAGTCGACAGAGATTAGTGGTGAGTCAAGCTGACTTCCTAATTTGCTTCCAAATAATTTAGCTAATAAAATAGTAAAAGTCGTTTTGCTTTGCTTCGCTTTGCCTTACATCATGAATGCTATATTGTTAATTTAATATTTAACTAAATAAATACATCAGATATTATTCAAAGATTAATAAGAACATAGTCATATGATGGTACTATGTAAAAAATTACAAGATTGAAAACAACAATCTTGGAAATGCCATGTTCTTCAATGTAATGCAGTGTTCTTGGATAAAAGAAATCCCCTTTGCCTAATAAGTTATTTAATATAGGAATAAAGTTATAGGAAGCTGATTAGACTCTAATTAAGGTTTAAGCAATTGAAATTTACAATAACAACTATAATTTAAAATTAATTTAAAATTAAAAATATGCAAACTCAAAAACTATTAAAAATTTTCCATTTCCATAATGATCTAACTGAAATTTCGATTTAAGTTAAGAGAACCATATGCTAGAAATAGAATATAATTAATTATGGAGTTGATTATTATAAAATTATTTTTTTCTTTATTTTTTAACATAGGATTATGAGATCTATTTGTGACGTTACCATGTTGATGAGCATGGTAAAAAGTATTGAATGACCATGGTTATCCTTGAATTGAAAGCATGAATACCAATGAAGTCAATAAACTTTAATTCTTTCTCATATTCAACCTCATCTTTCTTGAAAAATTCATCATGAGTATCATAATTAAGAAAATTCAAAACATTGTCTTCAATTTGAAATTCATCCTTGACACTAATGAAATCAACATATGAATCATCCATTTAATCATCTAACAAGGAGGCACAAACACTTTCATCACTTCAACACTTTACTTATAATCCACAAAATTCACATACTGATTTTCAAAATGATTTGGAAAATCATCATCATCACTTTCCATAACACACATTTCTAACTCAGTTTTCTCACATTCAATAGATGGATTTGGATTATGAGGTGTAATCCTTTTCATCAACAGTTCTCTCAAGTTAGGATAAGAATTTTCCAACCCTTGGATTATGGATTGATTTTGGCTAGATGCTCATCTAATTGAGATAAAATATAAAATGATATGAATAATTTTTTATAAACTTGAACAGTTTGCTTAGATTAAGCATATAACATTTAGGGATATGGAATCCTAAGTTGGTAAGGTTGGACATTGGAACCAGAAAATAACCTAGGTGGATAACTTTCATTTTCAAATTCTTTCACTTCACTACTTCTTTCCATCACTTCTCTTTCACTCTCATCCTCTATGTCATGATTATTTTATACAGTGATGGCCATAAGATGCTCTTGAGGGGTAGGCTTAGACATAGAAGGTAAGGGTTAAGGTAATCGTTCATCTAAAATTCGTGCAATTTGTCCTACTTGAGTCTTTAAATGTTTAATTAAATTTTTGTAAGATTACATCCTATACTCATTTCTTTGGATATAATTCATCACTATATCTTTAAGATTATACTTTTCTTGATCAATTTGATTAGGAGGGGATTCTAATTGAGGATTGTCTTATGGAGTTTGGTAGTCTTGATGATAAAGGGGTAGCTCTCCTTAGAAAGTTTGTAAGAGTCCACTCCTTGCCTAGTATAAGAATAATGGTCTTGCATAGGATCAGAGGCATAAGAAGGTCTTACTTGATAATCTATAGAAGTATGAAAGGAACTACCACAATAATCACAAGCTATAGGACATTGGAATACACCACTAACAATTTGAGCTTGTAAACCTTGCAATTGCTTACTAAGGTCTACCAATTGAGCTTATATTGTTGAGGTTTCATTAATGCGATGAGCTCTAAATGGTTTCCTATAAAAGGCTTAAAATTTTACTAAAAGCTATTGGATGCCATATCCTCTATTAATTGATATGCTTCACTTGGGGTTTTATTCATCAAATTACCTCTAGCAGCAGCATCCATGAGACTACAAGTGGATGGTATGAGTCCTAAGTAAAAGATATGCACTTGCTTATAAATATTGAAGTTATGCATCAAGCATTCAATAAGTAGTTCTCTAAATCTCTCCCAAAACTCATGCAAACACTCGCCCTCATGTTGTTCAAAATATGAAATCAAAGTTTTCAACTTAGTTATCTTAGCTAAAGGAAAGAATTTAGTTAAAAAGCGATTGGCAAGATCATCCCAAGTTATGATGGAATTAGGTGGGAAAGTGTTTAACCATGTGTGAGCTTTATCTTTCACAGAAAAAGGAAATAACTTGAGTTTAAGTGCATTATCTAAAACACTAGAATATTGATAGAGATCATAAATATCTAAAAAAATTATTAGATGATCATTTGGATTTTTCAAGGATGAACCACTAAATTGAGAGGACCTAATCATAGAAATGAGAGCATGTGGAATTTTGAAATCATCAAAGTCTATCCTAGGTCTAACAATTCTAGAATTAGGACCACTCCTAGTTTGTATAGTCAATTCCAATATTATTGGTTCTTTATAAGGTTGAAGAACTAAATGCTCATGATGTTTCATTTCTATATTGATTTGATTCTTACTAAACATGCATTCAAGTTAAGTTCAAGCTAAGAATCAATCTCAAAGAATTAATAAGAAAAGTAAAACAAAAAAGAAAACAAAGAAAAGCAAACATATTATACAGACTATTTACAATATTTACATCCTAGAGTAATTGACACTAATTTTTCCATTATTAACTAATTAAAGATCCCCAGCAATGATGTCAAAAACTTGTCAAGCATTGGTTGAGTGATTAAGAATTATGGAATGCTTTTAACAATTTTACTTTGAAAAACCAAAATAAATTTACTTGAAAACCAACGTTGCGAAAGGTAAGTGCGCCTATCAAACAAGTAATAAAGTGGAGTAATTTTAAGACTTCAAGTTTTGAACCCACGAGGAACTTGTTACCAGATTAATCAAATTACAATTCCTAGAAAATTTCCAAATTAAATGATTAAAAAGATGGAAGACTACTAAACTATCTTACTATGCTTCAAACCTTGCAATTTTGAATTATAAATGATTTCTAAATTACTGAAATTTATCAAATTATGGAATTCAGCTAAGGATTAGGTGATTAATGAATTAATCGAGCTCTTAACAATTTTAAAGGATGAATTAGAGTTCCTTTATAAATTCAAGGAAAAGCTATGGTTAAGACTTACGACTTTTCTCCATTAAACTTAGGTTAAAGTTTGGTTATGTTTTAAATCTAATTAATAGGCTTTAATTTCAAGAAGTTGATTTTTGGATTTACGGTCTCAGATCTCTAACTTTATAAAATAATCAAAGTTTGGTCATTCATTGATTGATTTGTATTGTTTATTGATTTTTCTAACAACCTAAGTCGATTTCTCAAATCTTAGATTATCTTTCACTCTAATCTTAAGTGGCCAGCAAAAAATTAGAACTTAAAGACTTTCAATAAATAAAATCAGACCCTTTTACATGCATTCAAGCTCTTTTAAATCATAAAAACACCAAAATTAAGTTAGAAAATGGATTTAGCCACACATGATCATCAAAGAATACAAAACATGCTTCTTAAACCATATTCTTTTATTCATACAAAATTATAAGCTGAATTAATAAGTTTAGAAGTTACAAAATAGGTTTACAAAGCTCATGGACAAGTTTTAAACTCATCAACTTCATCTAGACAGCAACACAGCTTCAAAATCCATAGTAACTTGCAGAATAATCGAAGAACATAAGAAAATATAAGTATAAGAACATGAACTTTGATCAATCCAAAAAATAAAGAAAATACAACATTAATCTGAGTTTAGAAACCCCCTATGATGGTTTAGAAACACAGATATGTCTTAGCGATGTTCTTCTAATAAGCGGCAACTCAAAGAACACAATATAACTCGAATAAAAAGTGTTTAAAGTTAAGAAACTCTAAGAAAAACCAAAAAAGAAGCTAGAGCAACTATCTCTAGATGTGGATTCAAATTCTGTACATTGGGTGCGTGAATCTGTGTTATTTGTCTATTTTGCAAGTTTTCTGGACTCCTCACATATGCTAGCAGACAATGACCACATGCGCTAGTGAACAATGACATTAATTGAAGACATGCCACAGCTGCAAAATTGGAGATTTTGAGCTAATATTGTTGACTGTTTCATCAACGGCATCCTGGCCGACGCATAACTACACTCTGTAGCCTGCTGTTGATTATTGAATTTTGACTTCTTAACCTTTTTACTGATCATCCTTAAATGATACCCTATTCATCCTTAACCTTAGGGCTGCAGACTCACGTTAATGGTTGACAATTGAGTCAAATTTTGATCCTTTTCACAATTTCTCCAATTTTGATCAACATCTTGCAAATGAAATAAATCAACACATAAATTAACCAATTAAACACATAATTAAGGGCATAATTCAAAAATTAATCAATCATAATGCAATCAAATTGGCCCCTAACATTCCACACCAGTTCCCTGTTCTCTAAGATCCTCTTGCAACTCCTAACCTATATCTTTAGACACTCCTTATGCTTCTTCCTTCAGTAATCTTATATAAACATAAAAAGAAGGATTAGTATTATGAGAGTATATATTAATTACATAACAAGAATCAAGATTAGACAAATGTTTTATAACATCAAAGACATTAAAAACTATCTCTTCATCTTGAAATCTCAAGATGAGCTTTTCACGTTACATGTCAATGATAGTCTTTATTATAGCCATGAAAGGTCTCCTAAGAATGATAGGAATGTCTCGATCCTATTTCATGTCAAGAACTAAAAAATTCCTCAAAAATATGAACTTATCCACTTTAATGAGCACGTCCTCAATGACTTCCCTTAGGTATGTAATAGATAGATCTGTCAATTATAAAGAAATTGCAGTTGGTTTTGGCTTTACTAATCCAAACTTCCTATAAATAAAAAGAGGCATTAAATTAATACTCGCATCCAATCCATCAATGCCCTATTTATATATAAGTCACCAATAGTGGAAGGAATATTAAAAACCCTAAATCTTTTAACTTAAGTGACAACTTTTTCAATAGAATGGCAACACTCTTTAATTCACCTAATAATTTCATACTCTTCAAGCCTTTTCTTATTAGAAAAAATTTCCTTTAAGAACTTTGAATAAGAAGTCATTTAGGCTAATCCTCAACAAAGGAAATGTTAATATGTAATTTCTTGAAAACCTCAAGGAACCTATTAAATTTGTTATCTAATCAATTACCTTTAAGCCCTTGTGGATAGGGTATCCTAGCTCTTACCAGATTGGTGATTGGATCAGAAAATAACATAGGTAGATCCTCCTTTGTTGTTGGTTCCTTCTTTTCCTCCTTAATAGTCTTTTGATTCACTCCTTCTTCACTCTCCTCAATCTTTTCATCCTCTTCACTCTCCTCAGCTCCCTTTAACTCTTTACCACTTTTTTGTGAGAACACCTTTGCATGCTCTCGAGTTAGCCTCAGTAGTGCTAGGAAATGAAACCAGAATCCTCTCTTTCATCATGCTTGCAAACTAGCTCATTTAATTCTCCATATTTAGAATTTAAACCTCTTAATGTTTCATCCTAACCTTAGTAGTAGAGATGTACTTTATAAACAATTCTTTAAGTGGTAGCCTTAAATCTTGGAGGTGGTGCTATTTGAACATTGGAAGACTATAATTATACTATTTGATTGTTACTACAAGAGAAGTTTGGATGATTCCTCCATCCAAAATTATATGTGTTAGAGTAAGGATACCCTCACTTATTATAATTGCCAATATAATATTCCTCTTCTTTCTCTTGTACAAATGTATTCCCTACTTGACATGGATTCCCAACTTGACACGCTAAGGATGGAACTAAATCTCTACCATGATGCTCACAACTAACATGACTCCTTATAGATGAATTTGCACCTCCCTTTACACTCTTCATAAGATTATCCAGCTTATTTTTCAATACATCTATCTGAGCTAAAAGTGACATAAGTTATCTATCACATGAGCCCCAGTAGACCTTCTAAGATGCCTCTCTATATGATACTTAAAATTGTTGGTGGTTATCTCTTCTATCAATCTATAAGTCTGATATGATGTTTTTCTTATTAAGTTACCCCTGCAACTACGTCTTGTATAAAATATGTCAACCTACTTCCATATAGAGAACCTATGAGTTGGACACCTCAACAACATATTTCAAAATCTCTCTTATGCCTTATATAGATTTTCATTCTCAAATTGAGTAAAATAAGTGATCTTAGTCTTCATCTTAGTAATCCTTATGAGTGGAAAGAATTTAGTTAGAAACAACTTCATTAGCTCATCCCATGTAGTAATAAACCCTAACTGTAGTATAGCTAACCATGTTCTCGCCTTATCTATTAGAGAAAATGAGAGCAATCTCAGTTTAACTATATCCTTCAACACATCATTCTGCTTAAATAAGTCACATATATCTAGAAATGTCTCCAAGTGTGAGTTTGGATCCTCCAAAGGTAATCCTACAAACAGAGATGCCTTGACCATAAAGATGATGTCATAGGATATCTTAAAATTAACTTTAATGATACAATATTGGCAATGAGCCTATTGTTGTTCCCCATAGTGAGATCCATCATCTTCAGCTCCTATCTCTCTTCATGATGATATATGATATCTTCCTCGCATTACTCCATGTTTACAAAGTGTGGTTTAGCTTCCAACTTTCCTTCTCTAATATCTTCTTTTTTTACCTTACTTCTCTAAGCTAATCCTCCTTCACCAAGCAACCTATAAGCAATTTTCTCAATTTTAGAATAAAGTAGTAAATTTTTGGGACTTTGCCTACAAATGTGCATATATAAAATAAAAACAAACTAAGAAGACAACAAATAAAAGAAACTAAAAACTGAAAATAAAGTATCCAAAAATGAAACAATCGAATAACCAACTAAAACAATCAAATAAACTAAATGAAATAAGAAATACATCTAATTAATTAACATCATTTTATTCCTAATATCTCACAGTTAGGTCCCTAGTGACAACTCTAAAAACTTGTTGTTATCTAATTCCAACAATTAAGAACTCACTTTTACACTAAGACCAGATAAAGGAAGGTAAACCTCGTCAATAAGTAGTATAAAATGGTAAATAATCGAGTATTATATTCCACAAGGACCAATATACAATTATCAAGTCAAATGATGTTTAATTACTTAGATGATTAAGGTTTCAAATGATGAGAATTTAAAACTAAACAATCAACGAAATATTAAAAATGCGGTCTATCACTGAAATATAATTAGGACTTTTCCAAAGGTAAAGACTAGCTAAAGCTTTTGATATCAATAGGTTAATCACTTAACTAGCGGGTGGTAGAATGATTTAGCACCTCCTTCACTCAATCAAAATGTTATTAGTAATCATATAACATCTTTTCTCTTTTAAACTCAAATTATTTATTTGATCCATAAATAACTTGGAATAAAAGACATAAATTATAAGAAACCTAAATCTAAGTTTGTTAAATATAGGAATCCTCACACAAGTCTCTAAAGTTCGATGTACTTTTAGATTCAAATGTGCTACCCAAATAATTTTTCAATAATTAAAAACCAATGATTTCTCAAGGTTTCATCATAACTCCTCCAACCTTATTGTGCTATTGATAGGTGTTAGCGATAAATCGGAAGAAGCGTAAGATTAATTCATATTCGGAGTTTTCGATTTTTCAGGTAAGGGAATTAATTAGAATGTACCTTATTTTTTGTTTTTATGTGAAAATTTGATTTTTAGGACTTTTGTATGAATTAGAATAAAATAAAGTATCTTCTTATATGAGTTTTGCGTAAATAGTGAAAAATGCGAATTATGTGAACAATGATATTTAAATATGTTTTAATTTATGCAAACTTTGTAAAAATAAATATATTATTATTTGTGTGAATTTATGGAAATAAAATGTATTTTTTTGTATATGCTTTATGAATTTATGTGATTTTGCGAGTTATGTAATTTGAAAATATTGGGTCATGAAAAATCTATGTGATTTGTGATTTATTTAAATTTCTTGTGAGTTATGGATTAGAAAATGAATATTATGTAAATTTTGGTTGAATGAAAAATAGGTATATGATGCGTTTGAATTTTATGATGAGTTATTAAATGATGAAACTATGCGACGATGAAAAAAAATTGCCATGACATGATAATGGTGAATTTGTGGAATATCAAGAGAATATAACAAAATTATAGTTAGTGGCTTATCTAGATAGATTTATACTCGATGGTCTTGATTTTTATGTGATATGATTGAGATTAAATATTAGGCACGTGCCAAGATATTCCAAGAGTGGGGGTATCTTTAGAGATTTTATTGGTATTACAGGAGTGGAGATATCTAGGACGCTTCCAAGAGTGGGAAGTGTTATGTATGTTTTATTTGATGAGACCCGGTATTCCAGGAGTGGGAATGCCCAGGATATTTCCAGGAGTAGGAAGTGTCTTGCGTGGTCTATTTGCCGACAGACCATTGGATATAAGTCTATTAAGTTAAGCGAAGCC
>JAOXYD010100234.1:0-11753 GCA_028565735.1 Pinacopodium congolense | reverse complement strand
TGAAGATTTAAAAACAAGAAGGTGACTTCGGGATTTGCAATATCAAAACTCTAAATCTCACAAATAATCAAAGTTTGGTCATGCATCGGTTGATTTATGATGTTTATTGATTTTTCTAACATCCTAAGTTGATTTCTCAAGTCTTAGATTGTCTTTCACTCTAATCTTAAGTGGTTAGCTTAAAACTGGGACATTCAGACCATTAATAAAAACATCAAACCTCTAAACATGTCTTTAAACTCTCTTAAATCATAGATACGTCAATCCTTACTATAGAAAATGATTTAGCCATACATATTGATCAAAGTATATAAAATATACAACCTTAGAATCATGCCTTCACAAATACAAATTCATAAGCTATAAAAATAAGTTTAGAGGTTACAAAAATGTCCAAGGAAAGCTTTTAGACATGTCTTAACCTCTCCAACTTGATTATAGACTATAAAACAGCTCTAAATCATTAAGAACTTGTAGAAAGGTTAAAGATCATTCAAAGATGTAAGCTTAAGAACTTGAACTTTGATAAATCTGAAAGCAGAACAAACACTTAAAGAATTTGAGTTAGAAAATGCCCTATGATGGTTTATAAACTCATATATATGTCTCATCTACAAGCTCCAACAAATAATAGCACAGAAAACACACTAAAACTCCAAGTACAAGGGTTTAAAGCTATAAAACTACATAGAACAAATGAAGAGAGAAGAAAGAGCCTCTTTGTCAAACTTAGATCTGATTTTCTGTCATTTAATGCATGTCATTATGTTTTCTTGGCATTTTTCAACTTGTCTAGACTCCCACTTGGTATTAGAATACAATAGCATTAATGAATATCACGCCTAAGCCACAATTGTGAAGGTTTGAGGTCAATATGTCTGTCCTTTAATATGGGTTTTCACAAGGAAATACAGCACCCTAAACTCGCCGTTTTGGTGCTAAATCACCGTTCCAATATGGGGGTCTCTGGGAGCAATATAGGGGTCTAGTTAGACCCATGTACTGGTCTTGAAATTTGACAATTTGACAATTTGACTCTTTTCTTACACCAATCTTCATAAGTCATCAAATAATCTCCATTTCTTGCAAATTAAACATTATAAAACATTAATTGGACAATTAAACATTGAATTGTGAGTCATCAATAAATAATCAATAAAAACTCAATGAAATTGACCCCAAACATTACTTGAAGGATCTAATTAAATTATTAACCCTTAAGAATTAATTAATTCTTAGTTAGGTACATCCTAGTGACATGGAAAATCTCTAGGATAATACTGGACCAATTTAACTCAAGAAATTATAAACTAGTATTAATATTAATGACTAGATTCATTTAGGTGAATCCTGAGCTCTGGTGTTGGATTTAATTGATTTCTTTATTAATCACAACACCTTGATAAGGGTTCATTTAATCTTTTAATTTTTTTTCTTTAATTGTTTGAGTAGTTGTAAAAATTAACCTAACAATAATAAGTCATTTCCTTTGTAGGATCGACCTTGTTCGTACTACAATCAACCCTGTATACTTATTGGTTTAGTCATTAGTTGGCTATCACGTTTTTGGTGTCGTTGCCTTGAATGAGGAGTGTAGTGCTATCTTACAAAGGAAGTTACATCCAAAGCTTAAAGATCCATGAAGTTTCTCTATTTCTTGCTCTATTTGTAATATTAGCATTGATAAATGTTTGTGTGATTTGAGTGTTAGTATTGATTTAATTCCTTAGCTTTGGCAAATAAATTAGGCATTATTGAGTTAAAACTACTATAATTTCATTATAACCAGGTAATAGATCTATCGCATAACCGCTAGGTATTGTGGAATTTTTTTAATCAAGCTAAGGAAAACATATTTTTCTCGCTAATTTTCTAGTGTTGGATATAGAAGATGAATTATATGTGTCTGTAATTCTGGAAAGATCTTTCTTAGCTATAGGAGGTGTGTTGATAGATGTGACTTTGGGAAAGTTAACGTTTAGGGTGGGAAGCGAAAAAGAACTATTTAATATTCTCAAATCCTTAAGACAACTATCTTTAGGTGATAATTGATTCAACATTGATGTAATGGAACCTTTAGTGAATGAAACTTTCGTTAAAAAATAATATAAAGAACCACTAGAAGCATGTCTAGCACTTAGTTTGAATGAAAAATATGGTAATACTAAAATAATTGAGTTTGCTTTGAAATTAGAGGTTGAAGATTTTAGGATAATTAAACATAGTGTCAAATTTGACAATTTAGGAGACAAACGATAACTTGAACTTTTTGATAAAAAGTCACCTCAACCTAAACTTAAACAATTACTATCTTTTCTATAATATGCATTTTTAGGTGCAAATGATACATATCCTATTAATATTTCTACCTTGTTGAGTATTGTAGAGGAAGAGAAGCTATTAAAGGAGTTAAAAAAACGTAAAATAGTAATAGTGTGGTCTTTAAATCCATGCTTTATTTTTAATCAATGAATATTGAGATTTATTGTTATATAATAGTGTTCTTTAATGAATTTGTGTGTGAAAAATGTTTTAGCTAAGGCTAAGAGATTAGAGAGGTTATGATTGATTGGCTTGGATGATTTTTATCAAATTGATTTAAAGCATTTAGGTTTTAGGTTTCTTGATCTTTATGCCTCTTATTCCAAATTATTTATGGATAAAATAGATAATTTGAGTTTAAAAGAAAAATGACAATTCTACAACCATTGGTGATATCTTGATTAAGTTAAGCATATCTCATATATTTGATCATTGATAGTAATTAACTTATACATTTTCTTCTACTGATGTTGGTACTTAAGATCCTAGGTTTGAGGATATTTCATGTGATTTTTATGTCTAGTTGTGCTAATTTTGATATTTGATATTGGTCTTGTGGAAGTGTCTAAAAATGATTATTTTTTTAGGCCTTCGATGTGGATTATAATAAATGTGGATTCTAAACATAGAAAGAGTTGGACAATTCATAAAACCAAAGAGTGGTGAAAATTAACTAAGATAGTGAGATTCAAGGCCTAGTTCACACCCATGACCTAGGCCGTGAGATTCCGAAGCAAAAAAGAAATTCAATGCAAAGATAGTAACTTCCAAGTCCTAAATCTTGACCGTAACTACTCATGTTATGATTTATGATGCGTATAAGACTCATAACCTCTCTCATTGTCGTGATTTTAGTAGTGGAAGAGGTAGTTCCAACTCTTATAAATGTAGCAATTTTAGGCTTTTTCAAAACTTTTGACTTTTTGGAGTTTGTGATGGTTATCACCAAGAGTTTAAGACCCATTTCTAAGCAATGTTTATTGATATTTTTGGCAATTAAAAGAAGGGAATTCAAGTGGATATTGAAGATTGATAAATAAAAAGGATTTCTAGTAACATCTTGTTAAAGATTTGATGATAAAACACCATGAGAATGAGTTTTTCAATATCTTCATCTTCTTTGATTGTTGTTAAATTTATTTATACATGTATAATTTGATTTCCCTTATGATGTAGATACGATGAACTCTAAGTATTAGTGATTAATGATTGTTCTTTAATTTATTGTGTAATACATAGATTTACCCTTTTTTCAATAAATCAACAAGTAACATTAAGAAAAGAAAAAAAGGTTTTATATATGGAGATAGGCTGCTCAAACTAAGGAAAACTAATGAAGTAAAGCAATCTTACCAAACTTGGAAAATAAAAGAAAAAAGCTAAACTAAGAGGTTGTAAAAGAGTGCATCAAATAAGAAGGGATGCATTACAATACAAATTAAGCCTCTCTAAAAACAAGATTAAGATCAAAACTAATTGGCACTAACCAAAAACAAGATATGAAAAAACATAACAAAAACACTATTTTTAGGTTGGTTCAGGTTTAATGTAAGGGGGAGGGCCTTACATAGTGGCTTTGGAACCTATCTCCTTCCTCATTCTTTGTTGCTTAAGTCTTTTATACTTGGCTTTCTTCTGTTTAATGAAATTGACTAGATTTACCTTTGTTTTATTTATAGATACAATTATATTGGATTGAAATTTTTACATGCAATTATAATTCATTATTTGATTACATATATTCTGGTTGAGAAATAACTTTTATGAATAAATCAATTTATGAATAAAGAGGCTTGCATGGGGAGTTAGGGATAGGCTTACTTAAGTTTCCTAAGCCATACTTAAACATAACCAAGATAATAAAATCCATAAATCATAGTAATTATTCAAATTTAGTTTTTATTTAGAAGAGTTTCTATTTAATCAACCAAGAAAA
The DNA here is from genome assembly GCA_028565735.1 of Pinacopodium congolense. Classification (NCBI taxonomy): domain Eukaryota; kingdom Viridiplantae; phylum Streptophyta; class Magnoliopsida; order Malpighiales; family Erythroxylaceae; genus Pinacopodium; species Pinacopodium congolense. Next base: position 7,495 of record JAOXYD010100234.1, on the reverse strand, counting down.
TAGAAATTATGTTGCTTAAGAGAGACTAAATCGTTTAAGAGATTTTACAGTCTTAGTAAACTACATTAAACATTAAATCATGATTAAGGATTTAATATGTCATGGTTTTACAGTGATTCTACATCTAGGTCCTACTTTCATCAATTGCATCTTAAGCTATTGAATTTTTTTTTTGGATTGTAGTTTTAATTATTTGTAACAATTCAATCAATCAATCAATCAATCAGTAAATTTTGTTGACTAAATAATAAAGAAAATAACAGTACTAGAAGTCACGATCCTTGTAGGATGATATCTAAATTCGCCTAAGTTATTCTATAAGAGTAATAGATGTACTTGCCTTAATGGTCTTAGTATCATTAAAGTTGTAATTCATATTTATATTTATTAAAACTCAACTAGGACACAATCAATAATTCCAAAATTTATCTTCATAAGTTTATTAACCTATAGAAACTTATAACCTTAGCTAGTTTAGATTATTGAAAGAGATTTACTCAGCTAATCAATGGTAAATTAAAACCATAGTTTAGTGTTATTTAATTCTTAATATTTTGACAAATAAATAATCAAATTGTTTTAATAATTAAAGATAAGGTGAGTTGTTACTAACATATTATGTCTTTCAAGAAAATTATACTCGGTTATTCATCATTTATATTACTTTGTGATGAAGGAATACTTACCTTTATCTAGTTTTAGGACAGATAAAGTGAGTTATAAATGATTATATATAGACCATAACATTGATACATGGAATTAGAATGGTGTGTGTTAAAAAGATCAATTAAGTGTTGAGTATTTTTTTAGTGTGTTATTATGGGGTTTAGTGCATTCATCGTTGATTTTCGTTGTGATCAATCTAAAAAAATTTAGTTGGTTAAGTAATATAATTCGCTTTGCAATTGTATTTTTCTTGTGTGCTTTTTAAATTTAAGTTATTATATGAGTTACTCTTCACATATGAAGGAAGATTATTGTAACGGTAACTCTTCACCCATGAAGGAATATTTCTTATAAGGGTTACTCTTCACTCATGAAGGATGATTTTACATAAGGGTTACTCTTCACTAGTAAATGAAAATTATACTGAATCGAGTAAGTGATTGAATAGTGGACGTTGGTGAGGTTTACATATTGAACCATTATAAATTTAGTTTGTTTTTACCATTCTCTATCGTATTTACCTTACAAGTTTGCATTAATTTAAGTTACATTGATTTATCATTTTCATTTAAGTAACATTAATTTATCATTTGTCCATATTTTTATAAATTCCTATTACATTAGAATTACTTTTAGGGTGAAATTTTAAATAGGTAAAAGAAATTAAAAAAATTTAGTAACACCTAATTCAGTCCCTTCTTAGGTTCTATATGGGCTAGCATATTCAAAGGGAAAATTAGTTCTTTTTGGCACTTAAAAGACTCTTTTATCTCAAATTTTTTTAGAAGTAAAATAGTATTTAGACTTAGGTAAAACGATGTTGTTATATAGGATAGTTATTCTATTGTCTACATCAAAGTTAAATAGTTATACACAAGTGCATTAATAGTTCCATTTAAGACGGTTGTGTGCTTTTTTTTTTTTGAACATAAATGATGCATCATAAAGACCGAAATGACATCATTTAAAAGAAAAATTTTACTTCTCTTAATTTCACTAGAATCTCTCCATTAATACATTTGTATCCTTAAAATCGAAATAAACTTGAAACTCAATGTAATGACTCATAAATAGAGGTAACACCATTAAATAGTTAAAAAAACGTGAAATCATACAACCTACAAATCATCTACTTTGCCCGATAACATAAATGAAAAGAATTAAATAATTAAGAGTAATAAAACCTAAAGATCTTATAATGCTGAAAATGGGGCACAAATGGATGAAACCATAAAGTGAATCTTTAAGAAACTTTTACTCTAATACTTAGACATTTTTATATAAAGTTTAACCAACATGCATAGAGTAACCCATAAAATAAATATCGATCTTCTCTTCAAACTAGTAAAGCAAAGTATAGAATTTTGCAAAAGAAAGACAATCAGTTATAGAAGAGGAAGTTACCAATTTTTTGAAAGAAGGTTATGATAAAATAAGTCAAGTACTTAGAGTAGCTTGTTAATGTTGTTAAAGTAAAAAAAGAGAATAGAAATGCACATGGATTTCAAAAACTTAGAACGAAAATACCTAAAAGATAGTTATCCTTACAAAACATAAATCAACTAGAGGATTGCACCTTAGAAAACAAGAAACTAAACATTGTAGATGCTTACTTAGGATAAATCATGTAAATATGAATGAAGTGGATGAGGAGAAAACATCCTTCCTCACATATAAAAGGATATATTATTATAGGGTCATATCTTCAGCCTAAAAAAATGAAGGAGTAACCTACTAAAGGATATTGAATTTTGAAATTTTTAAATAATTAAGGTCCAACATGGAAGCATGACATGATAATTAAGACAAAAAATGAAGGGATCACATGTCTAACCTAAAAGAATGCTTCAATATCTTGTGTAATTTTCAAAAGAAACGACACTTTTTCTATAACAACAGGTAAATTTCTAAAATTCAATGTCACTTAAAATAAATGGAATTAATCTCGTTGAAAGTTAAGGCTCTCCTATATATGGAACAACAAAAAAATATAAATAAACTATAAAGGCTCATATGTGATATAGTAAGCCTATTAAGTTTTTTGACAAGATAGAATAATCAATAACTATTGTTTTTCAACGTATTATTGATGTCAATGAAATTCAAATGGGATAAAGAGTATCAATAGACTTTTTAAAGACTGAAGGATTATTTAATAAGTTTACAACATTTGACGTCTTTAAAACTGGGGGAACTATTTTATGTACATGGTTGTCTTAGTTATAACACTCAACTCTTTTGATAAGAAAGAAATATGACATGGTATATGAAGTAAGTTACTATAAAGTCTAGATTTGAATTATCTAAAGCTTGAGATGATATCTTATGCACTCCTCATTAGCTTGAGAAAATTGAGGCCCCATTTTGAAGCCTACAATATTAACATATGTATAGATCTCCTATTAAGGTAAGCATTTTACCAACCAAACATATTAAGAAGACTAGTAAAGTGATCAATTGAGCTCAAAGATTTTAATGGCATTTTTATCCTAAGGATATACTTGAAATGGTGAGAATCTTTGAAAGAAAAAAGAAAACATCTAACATGGACATTCAAAAGAAATGGAACCACATGAGATAAAGGCATCATTATAGGAATATAATTAGAAGGGCTAATAGATGTAATGATACAACATATTGCTTATTATCAGTTCAAAACATCTAACAATAAAGAAAAATATGAGGGATTATTTTTTGGGAATTAGCTTATGAACTTGAGGTTTATTTTGTAGTCATAAGACTAAATTCACAACTTTTAGTAAATCATTTCAATAATATATATATATATATATACAATGAAGAAAGACAAATTGATGAAATAGAAAGAGGAACTTAGACAAATGAATACAAGTGTATAAAAATATTGAACCAAGAATTTAGTAGCAAAATTGTGAGACAAGCTACTTATCCCAAATTGGAGATAACAACGGTGGCATCTTTGAAAAAGTTTCTTATAAAGAACAAATAGAGGTAGCCTCGAACAAAGTAAACCAGTTAGATGTTAAAAAAAAGATATATATATATATATATATTTATATACTAGATGAGAAAATTTCTTGAAGAAAAAAAAAAGCTAAAAGACCTTGACACGTGCCTTAAATATTTCAATGATAGATTAATAATTTTAGAAGATCTTTTATCTTACTTAGTTAAGATACATTTTAAAAAAGAAAGTACAATGCATTTTTTTCCAAGTTTATGAAGGAGTATATTGAGCTAACTAAGGAAGATTTTCTTTGTCATATAGGAACTTAAGGTAAGGATATTTTTAGACAATAATTCAGATGGATGCTCAAGAATTTGTGAAACAATACAATAAGTTTTTAAGGTAATATTATAAGGTCAGTGGAAGCATAGTCATTGCAAGTATGGTAGAAAAAGTAGCAGAATATTCTTGAAAAAGAACATATAAAAGCATATAATTTGCTTCATATTTATTAAAAATAATAAAATTTAATTATATAACACAACATTTAAAGAATTTTATAGGAATTGGAAACCAAACATCACTTTTTTAGTAGTATATAAGCAAGTCAATGGATTAGTCAAGGTCATAAATAGAACTATATCATAAGGATTGAATGACAGGATTGAGAATGCCAAAAGGTATTTTAATTGATAAGATGTATGACATATAATGGGCATACCAAACAAACCCAAGAACACCTAATATAAAAACACCTTTTAGCCTTTCCTTTAGATTAGAAGCCCTAAGTTCCATATATTTGAAATTACTAAGTTAAAAGATACAAGCACATAGTGAGTAATTATACTTAGAATTATATATAATTGAAGAACTTAGGGAGGTCATAAAGAAAAAAGTTACTAATAAAGATTCTAATGACAAATTTTCAAAGGAAAGTAACCAAAATTTATAAAGTGGTGACATAGTTTATAATAATTTGAATTTTTAAAAATTGTAACTTAAAAAGAAAGTGTGTATTAAACTAATCAAAGCCCTACCATACTAAAAGTTGTAATCATACTTAGAAATTCAAGATTGAGAGATTGAATGGCTTTGAAACATATTTATATTTTAAATTATTTAAATAAATATTTTCGTTAGATAGATGTGATTTAAGTACAATGGCTTAAGATGAATTCTAATTCATTAACACAAACATTAACTTGTTTTATACTATGCGACAATTACGCGGGTCATAAACATATAGTATAAAAGATATCATGGCACAAGGATTAGGTTTAATCATCACTCAATTAAACTTAAATTTTTTCTAAGGCATAATTTCACATAAAAAATACTAAAAAATAAAATAAAACAGAATAAAATAACAATGAACAATTTAAAATCCAATATGAAGGAACTAATAAATTCAAGATTAAAGATTATGAATCACTTTTATCCTGATGTTTCTCCCTCTTATATTGTTGATTTAATTATGTTTAGCCCAAAGTATCCCAGGGTTTTAGTCACCCTATCTCAAGGTGAACTAAGTTTCCCTAGGCAAGTTAAATAGGATTAGTCTTACAATCTCTCAATCTACAAAACATTTCATAATTATTCAACTAGTTATGAAGTAATCTTATAGGCAATTAATTAACTTGATAATTGCAAGTCAATTGGGTTCCAACTCTCATTGCACAACCCAATATAAATTACCCAACTCAATTTCTCAATTTATTGCAAGGTTTAAAGCACTCCAATTATCATAATCATGCATTCATTAAATCAATAAGATGAGTTCAGCAAAAGAGTTGAAGAACCAATTCCTATACGTGCAGTCACTCATGATGTTAACTAATCTCTCAATTAAAATAATATCCATACAAAAAAAATAGTAAGGAGAAGAAGAAAAAAAATTAGTTAAGGTGCCACTATTCTATTCACTTATTTGTGTTGAAAATTTTGTAGGTTGAGATGTTCTTTCTTGGAACTGGATGTTGATCTTGATTCCTCCCTTAGAGAGCCTTTAAAACTAATTTTTAGCCTTTTAAGGAAAGCTCTTAATGATTGTAATGACAACTCCTGGGGTTTTAGACCCTTTTATACCATAACAACTCAATATACTACCTGTTAAGTGCCTCCCAGGTGGGGTTTGGAACCATTAGGCCACGATCATGGCCTTGTCTCTCAGGACAACAATGTCGTAATCATGGCCTGTGCCATTATCATGGAAATTTTCCTTTGGATAGTGTTGCCACTTCTCTTAATTTTAATATAGCATCTCTTGTGCACCTCTGATGGTCATGAAATTTTTCTAGGTTCCTCATAAGATTTTCTTACACCTCATAAAATTTATAACAATATGATTTTTATACATGCACCTAATGCATTACCAAAGTCACCTATACAAAAACTGGTGCTTATTTGAGTTTCTCTTATTCTTTTCTCGATGCATTCTTAATAGTTTATCATATGAGCTTGAAAATTGGTGTGCAAATTCATAACATGATGCTTTAAGTCCTTAATCTAATTCCAAAAGTACCTCAAAATTTTCACCAAAGTTTTGCACTATACGATCAATTATTAAAAGCAACATAAGCAACATCTTATTCAAGAGTTAATCAAATGTGCACCTAAATCTCATGAAATTACATCTTAAGCCTAAGATAATCACTATGAAATCATGCATAGAAGTTTTATAATTCATATGCTATCAAATATCCCCACACTTGAACTATTTTTTTCCACCAAGCAACAACTTAAGCATCTACTTAAAATAACATGAATTAATTCTTGAAAGTTGATTAAGTAAGAACAAAAAATCAGTCAATGCATTTGATTTAGCCTACAAATCACAATTCCTTCATGACAAAAACTTTGTTATTACAGACAATTACATTACTAGTAAAAAGGTAACTCTTATGCATAATATCAAGCACCTAAGTAGTTTCAAGTGATTCATCATGTAAAATTGGTCAAGGATGTTTGAGTTAACAAAACATAACACAACTTATAATTCTAGCATTTTTATTTACTGGTAACCTAGGCATTTGACGTGAAATAAGGCATATCCCCAATTACTCATCTAGCATATTCTTTTAGCTTTGTTAGGAGGTAATTTGACACGAAGGTGCACATCTTGTGGGGCACACCACCGATTACTCAATTAGGTCACCTCACACTAACACACTCTTTAACTTTATCTCTTTATTTTGAACCAACGAGGCGTAAAACTTTGCTTAATTTGATTAATCACATATATGTTTATTTTCAATTATTAATGCAAACATCTTATTCCATCTTCACATAACAATCATATGAAAGGTCCCTAAAAGTGTGACATTATACACTTAGGTCCTTAAAAACACATGCAAATTACTCAAAATTTAAAAGAAAAGAAAAAAATTGGGTTGGGATTAGTCAAAATTTGTTCAATGCTCACACAATCAAAAGCATTGGTGAAATTAAGACACCACAATTAACAATCAACTACCAATTTCAATCATTCTAAGACAAGACATCTAAGTCATTTATATTGGAATTACAATTAATCAAGTTTGTGAATAAATGAAAAAGCATTCTCAACCTCATCGAAGCCAAATTGCCCTCAATTTGGAAGATGAAAGCAATTAAAGCATAAAAAGTATTAAAATGGAAAGAGAACTTGACTCCCTTAAATAGTGAAGTTCAATCCTTAGGCATGGCATTAGAGAGTTTATTCCATTCCACATGAGTCTATGATTGCGGTTGGCCACATACAAAATTATCTCAAATTAATCTATCTTTCATGTATAATTTAGTAATGTAATTTGAGACCAACATTCGGCAAGCGTACCGGTTGAATCATGTAATAAAGTGGAGTATATTTAAGACTCCGAGTATCGATCCCACGAGGAAGTTTATAGGATGTAAGTACTAGGTCAA
>JAOXYD010100213.1:0-11754 GCA_028565735.1 Pinacopodium congolense | reverse complement strand
TGATTTTAACAAAATTTATGATTATATTAGTTAGAGTTCCTTACTCATAACCTTCATGTTTTTTTCTTCTCAGAGTAGTTTCATTAATGGATTTTTGCAGTGTATTTCAACACCCTTTAATAGTATGCTAGTCAATGGTAAGTTAACTAGGCTTCTTCAGGGTAGGAAAGGTTTGTTAAGGTGATCCACTCTTAGCTTATCTTCTAATTCTAGGCATAGAAGTACTTCTACACATGATTAAACATAACGTTTCTCTTAATCCTAGCTTTAGGTATCACAGTAAATGCAGGAGTGTTGGTATCCTCAACCTTTCCTTTACTGATGACCTACTACTCTTTTCCAGGGCACATGATCGCTCCTCAAGCATGTTTATGGCTTCTTTGGGCACCTTTTAACCATTATTGAGGCTGGTTACAATGTTAATAAGATTTATTTATGTTATCAGCCTTTGTACTTCCTTTTCAAGGCTAGTTGGCAGTCATCATGGGGCTTTAGTTTCGTGAGACTCCCTTTACTTATTTTGACCTGCCCATCACTACTCAGTAGCTTCACTAGACTATCTTCCTCTCTCTATAGAGATTGTCTTCCTCTCATCTTTTTTTTTATGACAATTAGAGTAAAGGTCCTCTGTACCTGCTTCCATGTTACCAGCTTCTTGTAAGTAGGCTTCTAAATCATTCTAAGGTAAAGTAAGTGATGTCGAGGAGCTCCTGGTGCTCCCCTAGAGGATATTGGATTCCTTGGTTTCTAGATATAATCTTTACCTGTTTAAAACTTTTTCTTATAGTTGGATCATTCAATAATCCCTGTATTTCATTCACTAATCAGGTGTATCTTATTTGAGAAGGGTATTCCTTAGCCATGGGCTAGGATTGTGTGGCACAAGTACTTACTCTCAGAAGTTTCGTTTATTCTTTGGCTTTGTACAAAAGGTAAATTGGCTACCCTAGACAGAAGTCCTTTCCTCAATGTCCTGTCTCGCTGCTGCCTATGCAAGTGCTCTGTTGAAACCTTAGAACAACTATTACTTGCTAGTGATTTTTCTAGTTATTTTTTGTAGGTTGTTAATAACCTCTGTCAAACGTATAACTCGTTGATGAATTTTGGTCAAGTCCTAGACTGGCTAACTCGGCAATACTTTAATAAAAAGGGAGACTTTGACATCTACCTAGTGACCTTTGGGTCATGTTATTATCAACTATGGAAGGAAAGAAATGCTAGTTGCTTTCAAAAAGTCAAAATGGATAAAGATCAATTTTGCAACTCCACACTCCACTAAATTAGGGAGAAGCATTTTCTTGCAGATATAGGTCCCTACCACTATAACTACCTGGAAACTATACTAGAATTGAGTTAATAGCCTAGTGTTCTTCTGGTTTTTACTAATTGGTTTCTATAATGGTTCTAGTGTAAGTTGTTGCTAATTTGTTAAGTGCTTTCCACCCTTTATTTGTTGTCACCTTGTATCTAGCTTAATTTGCTTCCTTTGAATGGATTTTAATTTGTTAAAAAACCAATCAATTAAATGTAATTATCTAAATAATGAATCCTGTTAAAACTTTTCTTTGTCTTAAGAAAATTTTCTTACTCAAGATTTATTATCTCTTTCTCTAACAAATATCTACTCATGTAATATGGACTAATTTATAAGAAAATGACAAATTATTTCCTTCTACTGTAATATCTATTCATGTAATATAGATGAATTTACAAGAAAATAATATCTTAATTAAAATCAAATGTTAATTCCCATACAATCAAATCCTAAGGTTCTTTGCATCTAGATAATAAATAAAATTAGCTCATAATTGAAATAGAACGACTAAGAAAATAAATAGAGATACAAAAGTTAAGGGATCCTATATCAACTTCCATTTGCATTATGACATTCTTTTAGCTTATCTTCCTTTAATTTAACCTTCTTCTTACTTTGGTTTCACCCTTTACCTTCCTTCCTCTCACCTTGAGACCATCCATCTATTACTTCCTTTGGTTTTTCCACCTTTCTCTCCCAATAGGCAATTATAAACTTTTGCTATTCTCTCTTTTTTTCCCTTATCCTCCCCCTCCCTTTTTCTTTGTGTAATGTGGCTCTCCTTCTTATATCTTTTGACAGCTCATAGCTTTTAGAAACTCCTAAGTAGTGATTTAGGGAAATATTCATCGTAATTAGTCAAAAAATATCCTTTAACTTTTGGATTTTTGAGGAGCAAAATGACATTTTAATGAATAGAAAACGAACCATTAAATAGAGTTGTTTTGGCATTGTCATTCTCTTGTAGATAAACAACACTTTCTAGGGAGATAAAAGGTGTCATTTACTTTCACCGTTGTTCTTCTAACTTTTCCTATGAGTAAAACAACTTTCTTGTCTAACCTAGAATGATGCTGTTGAATACCAATATTTTTCTTTTATCCTCTATTCATAAAATTTACTTCTTTCACCTTTTAAACTACGAAATCTAAGGCTTACCTGAAAACTTCATAAAAAGACTAATCAGAAGGATAATAATACTTGAAAATGGGTAAAATATCAAAGAATATATCAATAAAATTATTTAAATTATCTATTACCAAGTTCATTAGAACTTAAACAATTTTTTGTCCTCAAGCAATTACTCCACACCCAATTAGAAATATTCCAATAGTAGTCAAAAGTTATTTGGTACTAAAAAACAAATCAATATAATTACTATAACTAAAATCTTATAACTTAATTATGATTATGATACATCTTAATGCACATAATCACATCACACAATAAAAAAAATCCTTAGACATAACATTAAATCTCCATTTAAGTTCACATAGACCATTGATAAGTGTGTTTTTATACTATATTTTTAGGTTGTTTTAAAGTGTTTTAAGCATTGTTTGCATATTTTAAACTTACTTAGTATGAAATTTTGCATCCTTTTCATTATTTTAAGGTGTTTAAGTGTTAATTTGCATTTTTTAGTGTTTGAGGGTAAAATATGAACTTATTTGAGGAATGAGTTTATGCACTTTGATGTTCGGATATGCAGGTAACAAATGAGACCCAAACTAGCACTAGTTTTCGTACTGTAACTTCAGTGATGCATTAACTACCCTTAAAGAGTTCAGATTGCTATTAAATTTTACATAATGCTGGAGAAACATGTGAGTAGCCTACATATCAAATTTCATGACATTTGTAGGTTTGTATATGAAGATATAACAAAAATATCGAGCAAAGATCAAAGTTGAAAAATTTGACGTGGTAAAATGTGTGTAAGACATGTTTTATGATTTTTTTGGATATAAGAAGATGTGAGGAACCCTAGTAGCCACACTTCTAACCCTAGAACATATCCAAGATAAAAATAGAGGGTCTTAGAAGAGGAAAAAAGTGTGAAAACTCAAGAAGAACGAAGACAATTAAGATTCAATAAGGCTTGTTCAGATTTTCGTAAAAAGGGGGCTTCATCATCTTCACTAGTTTATCTTTCTTTTACTTTGCTTTTGATGTTTAATTTGAATACTCTTTATTTGAACATGATTATGGATTGCTAATCTATTTTAGGGATTCTTCTTGCATTGTTTATCTAACTTTTACTAGATTGATTTAATTCATAATTATTTGTGTTAATTGTTAAGTTATAATCACTTTGAATCGAGAGATTATTTTGTTTTATTTGAGTTAGGGTACGCAACGAGACTTGATAGCTTAATAGACCCAAATTAACTTGTTAATAGGTGATTAAAGAGAGATCTTAATTATTTGTTAATTGTCCTTAGGATTGCTTTAAATCCAATTGCATTGTTTAAGAGTAGTGTTGTGAACCAAGAGGTTGTAATTCAACTTTTAAGTAGTTTAATTGGGATTAATTAGTTAGATCTCAAGAGAGGGTAATTAACTACTGAAATCTAGGATCAAACATAATTAAATCAATAAGGTAAAAGGAAGAGAAATAAAGATAGAACATCCCCTAAGTCTCTATTAATGACTATCTGCTGTGTTTTGCTTTCTTCTGCGATTTAATTCATTGAGTTTGTTAATTTAGTTTAATTTTCTATTTCTATACTTTTCATTTACCTTAAATAAAGTGCAATTCAAATTTTTAGATGTCTAGAATCAATTTTCATGGGATCGATATCAGTTATGCTATAAGTTATGACCTATATACTTGCAGTGTAGCTAAAACTAGCAAACAACCATCATACAAACTTCTTCAAGGGCTACTTCACAAGAGCACTTTACGCTCTATCTTACCTTAAACAATAACTTACAAGTGCACTTTATGCTCTATCTTACGTTAGCAAGTGCATTTTTATACTTCATCTTACCATTTTACATTATATCAATTTACTTATTTTATTTATTATTTTCTTCTTTTAATTCAATTAATTTTTATTTTAAATTTTTTTTAAGAAAATCAAATAAATTGACACCTTATTCCAAGTTTGTATAAAATTTTATATAGAGTTTTTCAAAAACTTAACATTGCATACAAGGGTTAACTTAACATATATAACACACACATACAAATTAAAGAAAAATTAGTAGCTAATTAGGAGTTATTCAACATTAATTATTTTAATCACTTTGACTGATTAAAATACACTAATTAACAATTAAATGACCATTAAAATAATCTCAAAGTAGACATTTGAATTAGCTAGTCTTAGAACTCAAAATCACTTAAGTGTATGAATAATTAAATAAAAATTTCACGCCACATTTAAGGTAAACATTGTCCTTATTGTTCAAATAATAAAAATTAAAAGTGAAGGAAAAGAGAACTTTTTTTCCCTTATACTTGAGAGTACATTTGCGTCTGTAGGCTAGCATCTTAGGTAAAATGCAGTCTATATTTTTTAATGATCAATTATAAATCTTGAATCTTAGATATATCTTATACCTAGTTTTCTCTTAACGTTATCTATTTCTTTTTGATTTGTGTTCTTACTTATTTGTTTTTTTTGTTGTTTTTTATATTTATTTTTAATTTCATAAAAATTCAGCGGGTTTTATTTCTTTTTATTTTGTTTTTTCACAATAGTAGAAATAGCTTTAACTTATCCTAACTTCTTGTAGATTTGACTCTAACTTACCTTACTACATAGTGAAGTTCAGTTAGGTTTATTATTTGGTAGTTTGCGATGAGCTATCACCCATACGATCAAATCCTAGGGTTCATACCTAGATAACAAATAAAATTAACTTATAAAAGGAATAGGAAAGGAAGTAGAGATTTGGAAGTTAACAGATCCCTTATTAACATCCCTTTGCATTCCAGTGATCTTCTAACTTTTCTTTACTTTAATTTAACCTCCTTGTTGCTTTGGTTTTATCCCTTGTCTTTCTGCCTCTCACCTTGTGACCATCCACCTATTGCTTCCCTTAGTCATTTGTCCTATCTCTTCGAAAGATGAATCTAAACTTGTGCTATTCTCTCTTCTTTATTTTCTTATCCTTTGTCTCTTCTATTTCTTATGTAAGGTGGCTATCTTTTTATATCTTTTGATAGCTCCTAGGGTTTTAAAAATTCCTAATTGGTGATTTAGGAAAATTTTATTCTAATTAGTCCAAAAATACCTTTCAACTTTTAGATTTCCAGAGAGCAAAACAATATTTAAATAAACAGAAAGTGGCACTTTTGAATATAACCTTTTAAACATTGTCTTTCTCTAGGAAATAAATGACATTTTATGGGGAGATAAATGGCATCATTTACTATCACCACCGGTGTTTTTTTAAACTTTTCCTATAAGTAAAATTGTTGTTCATCTAGCTTAGAATGACACTATTGAATATCAATATTTAACTGAATCCTCTTTTCACAAAATTCCTTTGTTTCACCTCTTAAACTCTATAACCAATGTTCATATAAGAACTTCATAAAAATACTAAATAGAAGGACAATAATACTTGAAAATAGGTAAAAAAGTACCATATAATATTTCAATAAAACTATCCAAATTACCTATTATTAATAGAATAACCACTAGCAAAATTTTACCCCTAATTATTGGAATGGTGTTCAAATAAGTATTTTTTGTGGCCAAAAAAATCAAATATATATATATATATAGATATAGATAAAAACAACATCAAATTGGATTTCTTGGTTATTGATAAGTGAAATATCTAATAATAAAGTTAAGAGCATATGTTGCTATGTTGTTGATAAATGACATATAGTTAAACAAAAAGATGCATATTAGAGTTCATAAAAATGTTCAACTTCTCTTTATATTCCCCCACCATCTTAAGAGTTGTAAAGTTGAGCTTCTTTAGAACTGTATCCTTGAATCGTTAGAATGTTTATCATTAAAAAAAGCTTTTATAACTTAATGAATTTATTTCCAATAGCTAATGTACATCTAGAATAAACACATTCATATCATTTTCCTCATTCTTGAAATTATTTTTTAATTTGTTGAATTATCTCTGCTTCCACAACTGTTTACCTCATTACCTGGAATCTTCTCTCCACTATAACATTATTGGTTCCTTCTTTGTCTACTACTTCTATATGATCGATATTATCACCATATTTATGACAGAATACATCATATACAATGTTTTCCTCCATTGCAACTTCATCCACCCTCCTAACATCATCTCTAGCATCTTCATAACATATAAGGAGTATCTTAAGAGTTGGAATGGGCTTATCTAACCTATGTATCATGTAAACATTTACCATCCTATAGATTTTTATCAAATTAATAAGTTTTAACAGCTTACATTTGATTCAATACGTTGAAATAATTATTTGAACTTGAATCTAAGAACTCTATAATATGCCTTATCAACTTGGTTATATCTTGGCTCCATTATTATCTCGCAAATTTGCTTATAACTCATAAAATCAAGGTCAACTTTATCAAATATACTCACTGAACCACCAATATAACTCAAATCAGATTGCTTCTTAAATGATCCACCGTAATAAAGTATTACACTTCTAAATTGAGTCATTATTACTTTAGTATAAGTATAATGTCAAAGGCATTATCGAATACATGTAATGAAAACATTAAGAAATAGATTGTAAAGAACACGTAATAAACAGTAATACATTAATTGATTGTCTCCTGTTATCAAGATAATGGTATGAGTTGACTAATTCCACTTATAAGTTCCTTGTTGTTGATTAAACTTGGTCTAATCTAATAACGTGTCATCACTTTCACAACTCTAATTCCAAAATACTACATTGTCACTATATTTTAGAAGACAACAAATCATTACCATTAGCTAATTTTGAGACTATAACCATCGTAACAATAAATTTTATATTATATATCTATAATATTTTAGAATGAAATAGCTATTAATGCCTAATTACTTGTTAAACAAAGATGCATAAAATTATGCAGTATGTCACCATGAAATAATGTAGCTAACAGAATTTAGGGCCACCTGTTGTTGACACTTTTACAAAATAAAACAATGTTTGCAACACCTAAAATTGGACATATAACTAATGCATTAAATAATACAAATAAACCATTACATTGTAGCTAAGAAAAAGAAAGAATAAATTTTGATAATAAATAATTGAAGTAACAAAACTTTTGGAACATACTTGTTAGATAGTAACACCTTAGTTGGGGACAGTGTAAAACTTTATATCGATTGTGTAATATTGACATGCACCTGACCATTGGAAGCAAAGTAGAGGGATAAACATGTGCAGAATAGGAAGAAAAATAAGATAGTAAAAAGAGACAAGAGAAGTAGGGCCATTAGCAAAGGGGAAAAAAAAGGAAGGGCTTGTTTTGTATGGATTTTATTATAGGTTTAGGTTTTTGATTTTTCTAAATATAAAAATAAAAAATAGTACAAAAACTGAAAAACAATATACTAATACATCACCAGAAAAAAAAACACAAAACACATAAAACTAATACAAAAACATAAAAACTACAATTAACAATAATACCAAACATCTCTGAAGAACTTCACGTTACGATTTAACAAATATGGGGATTACATTCCCTTTCCATAAACTATGTTGTTTTGAGAAAGGAGGAGATGCAAGTTTTACTATTTTGGCTTAGAAAGGAGGAGGTTTCACTAGACAAACAATAAAATTTTGTCTTAAAAAGGAGAAGACAAGATGACAAAGTTTTGTTTTAAGAAGAGAGGAGACAAAATGATAGCATTTTGGCTTATTAAAGAGGAGATCCAATAACTTAACCGCTGCAAGTGAAGTAGAGGGAGAAATGCAATGGTGACCAGAAGGGGAAATAAGATAGTAGGAAGAGAAGAGAGAAGCAGAGTCATCAATGACTGGGGAAAAGGAAGAACTTTAAGTTATGGTTTAATAGATTTGGGGATTAAATTCCCTTTTCTTAAACTATGTTGTTTTGGGAAAAAAAATACATGTTTCACTAGACAAAATGACAATGTTTTATCTTAGATTGAAGGAGATTTCTTTAGACAAAATGACAATATTTGTCTTAACAAGGAGGAGATTAATGGTATCATTTTTTCTTAGAAAAGGAGGAGATCTAGCAACCTTACCATTGCGGGGAAAGCAAAGAGAAAAATGAGATGCTGACCAAAGGGAGAAATAAAATAGTAGGAAGAGAAGAAAGAAACAAGGTCATCAACAATGGGGGAAAAAGGAAAAAATTCATGTTAGGGTTTTAAAAAGCTAGGATCAATTTCCCTATCATAAACTACATTAACATTTTGAGAAAAAGAAGGAGATGCAAGTTTCACTAAACAATGGCAATGTTTTGACAAAGGCGGGAGATGTAGATTTACATAAAATGATAGCATTTTGAAAGGAGGAGATTCATGTTAGTATGTTGATGTGACAAAAATATATTTAAAAATGTTATATAATTAGGCCTTCAATGAAGAATTAATAGAAAAGTTATGATCAAGATTTTTTTGAATTTTCTAGAAATATTAGGATTTTTTTAATATTGTGGTAAATATTAAGATTTTATTTGAACACATCGGGATATGAGGGTCTTTTTAAAATATTAGGTAAAATTTAGCATTGATTTGAATATTTAACCTAAGAATAGATGTTTAATGTATTTTGATTTTATTGTTTAAGGGTATTCCTCCACATGTTAAATTGCATTGATTTTTAAGAAAAAGACTTTTTGATTATTGAACAACATATCAGGATATCACGTAAATATTAGGAATAAAAGCTTAATCACATTGAATAAAGATGAAGTATATATACACGTACGAAATGAAATTAGGTTGGTTTTCTTATCTTAATTAATAACCAATAAAATATTTTAAATTTTAAATAACTAATTTCTGAGATTTACTGCCAAATTAGATTATTGTTAAAATATGAATTAAAAATTACATAGATAATTACATAATTAAAAAATTAACAAAATACTTTAAGGAACTGTCAAATTTAGTGCGGGTGTGGCATGGGCTTGGCTGCCATGGCAGCCATAACTTCCTCTTTAACTTATATTTGATTGGTGCAGTTCTTGACTTTCTGTTGTAGAATGTTATTTTCATATTCAAGAGGATAAAAAAGATGGATAGGACCAATAGAAATAGAGCATAGGCTTAACTATAGTTTTGTTTTGATTTTGTGAAAATACCCTTGGTTAGGCATTAAAACCAATTTTAACTCAATTAAATCATCGAAACAAGAAAACCTTAGCTATAGATTTGGATATGGAAATTCTCTTTAGCAATTTTTATTTTTTTAGTTAGTTGAAAAGGGTTAATTTAATTTAGTAGTTTTCAACTTAATTAATCATTCAATTTGAGTTCTCTAGATAATTATAATATAAATCACCTAAAATTTGAAGTTAAATCCTCTTGGGACAATATTTAGAATCAATTCAGATCCACTATATTACTTGTAATAGGTATACTTGTTTATATGTTGGTCTTAGCTTAAAATTAGATTGAAAAAGATTAAAAAATATTAGCATATATATTGGCACTATTGCTGGCGATTCACAATAGTGGTATTAGGAATATATTGATGATAATTAGTTTAGATGTCTACTTTTGCTAATTTTATTATTTTCTATTTTGATTGAATTTTAATTATTTATTTTCTACATTTTTCTTTAGTTATCTTTTTCATTCCTTTGCATGATTTTTTATTGATCTTTCTATTATTTATTTTCCTTAGTTAGCTTTTGGTTTTATTTAGTTGTTTTGTTAGTTTTGCATGCATATTTGATCCAAAAATTTGGAGAACCTATTTTTGATTTGGAGTTTGAGCGAACGATACGTAAGCATAGACAAGAAACTCAGTTAGGCACATTTGATAAAGTAGAAATTACAACAATTAATAAGAATCAATCAGAGTTAGAGACTGAACCAATAGAGATAGAAGAACAAGAACACAGTTGTAGAACCTAAGGAAGAACATAAAGAACTGATGGTGATGTACTTTGTTATGGAAAGTAGAGGTAGAACATTGGCTAGTATAGTTAGACATAATGTTAATTGAAACAATTTTATGATCTCTCACAGGATTATTCCCGTGGTTAAGGCCTCACAGTTTGGAGGTTTAACCTTATTTGACTGAAATACCAATCTAGGTACTTTCTTAGACATCTATGGCCTATTTTGGTATAATGGGATTTTGGAGGACACAATTAAACTTAGGCAATTCCCTTGCTCCCTTAGACACATCACTAAAGCTTAGTTATCTACCTTTTAGTTGGTTCCATCATTATGTAGGATGGGCTTATAATATTATTTCTTGCTAAATTCTTTCCACTAGCTAATATAATTGAAATGAAGGCTAAAATCATCTCATTTATCTAGTTTAAGAATAGGAGTATATATAAGACTTAGGAGAGGATCAAGGAGATGTTTTTTAAGGGTCCTAGTTATAGATTCAACATGTGTCAGTAAGTATACATCTTTTACATTAGAGTTATACCTTTTACGTATAGTGCCATAGATGTTACCGCTGCTAGTAAATTAAGGAGAAAGATACTAGATTAGGCCATCATGTTGATTGAGAAGAAGATGAGAAATAGATTTCAATAGCATTCCAAGTGCCATCCTTAAAAACCATATGGACCCAATTCCATTATGATATAGTATCCTTAGTAGCCCCGATGGAAGTATTAATAAGAATCTGGATAGTTTAGTTGGTGGAGTTAGTAGTAGTGTGAAGAAAGGACAAGCAAAGACTCAAGTTATCTAGAAATCGTAAATACTCCAAGAACCGTTACTCAATATACTACCTAATATTTTTTAACCTAATCTTAGAGAGCATGTTAAGGATATTATCCTAAGGATTGAAAAAAGGAAATCAAAATTAGAGTAAGAAGGAGGAGAGACCTAGGTTATTCACTTATCCTAACATGAAATCATGTAAGCCTAGGATTTTATATCCTCAGAGACTTAAGATTGCCCACTTGGATAAGTAGTTCAAAACAAATTTAGAGGTATTTAATAAGCTATATATTAATAAACTACTTGTTGAGGCACTAGCCCAAATTCCCTCTTATGCCAAGTTCTTAAAGGATATTTTATCAAATAAGAGGAAGCTAGAGGAGTATGAGATTGTGAAATTAAATGAGGAGTGCTTCAGGATTTTACTTAGAAAGTTACCTCCAAAGCCTAAGGATTTTTGTAGCTTTACCATCTCATATACTATAAATAACTTACAAATAGATAGGTCTTTGATGGGCCTAGGAGTTAGTATCAATTTTATGTCAATGTTTATCTTTAAGTAGGCTGCCATTTTGAGTCTAAGGAACATCCAAGAAAGAAAATAACAAGTTTTTAAGGACAAAAAAAACAAAGAACTTAAG
>JAOXYD010100202.1:0-11754 GCA_028565735.1 Pinacopodium congolense | reverse complement strand
AAAATAAAAAAGGAAGAAGAAAAAAAAAAGGAAAACATGTGATGTGAACAGTAATGGCGTTTGTGAACAGTGCCACACCAAATTCATTTCCTCCATTTTGGAGGACAAAATGGAGGTGGATTGGAGTTCAATCCACCTTTATTTTGGTATTTTTCCTCAAAAATGGAGGTGCATTGGAGATGCTCTTATCCTTCTTATTTTGATATCCATACATCATGCTTGAAAGTTTTCTTTATTGATGGAACTCTTCTCATTGAGACTATGTGGTATCTACAGGCGCTGTCTACCCTTCATGCCCATGTTATTACTATTTTCCCTTTGCAGAATTATAATTACCTTTTTTATCGTGGCAAAAAAACTTCAACTTTATGGACTTTCCTTAAATAAAATTTTCCATTGATGCATTGGAAGAAAGAACTGTTAAATCCTGGAAGTTCTGTTAGCCCAGCAAAGCACTCAATGCTTCTTTAATATTCATAGGCCTTATAATTTGGCAAATGAAAGATTAATCTATCCTCCTAATCAAATATATTTCTAGCATGCTTCTCTTAAATGGTTGATATATAAAGATAATGTCATGCAAAGTCATAGAATGTTTCTCTATGATCTTAATAATTTTTCTCAATATGCCCTTCTTCTTATGTCCATCTCTTTTGGTCCATATCCAAGAGAACTTTTTTTTAGGAGAACCTAGAATGTTAGATATTGATGACCTAAAAATTAGTTCGAATCTAACTTTAGGCTTAGGCCTTGTTTGGTATTATTGCCATTTGTTGTTTTGATTTCTTGTTTTTAAAAATACAGAAACTAATAAAAATAGCACAAAAATCGAAAAAGACATCATACTAATATAGCACAGAAACCTAAAAAATAACACAGAACCAATAATAACATCACATAAACCAATACACATACACAAAAACAAAAATAAAAAATAGAAACGAGAAGTGATACCAAACATGCTGTTAATTTTTAAAGGACCATGTCAATCCTTAGCCTCATATTTCCACGGTTCGCAAGATCCTAATGATGATAACCTAAAAATTGATGAGAACTTTGAACATGTACTCTAGAGCTAAACAAGCAAGATGAAAGCTTAGATGAAAAACCTCCATAAATGAGTATGTCTCCATCTTATGAACCTATTCAATGTGAAAATGGTAAAATATAGATGTCTTTATTTTGTCAGATGTATTATGATGGGACATTATGTCCATAGTTGGATGTCATTATCTTTCGAATTGTATTATTATACTATGTTGGTAGTAAAGCATGATGTGACGTATCTTGAATTATTGTATTAGGTAGGATGTATTATGTCAATTGTATTATTATCTGTATGTAACTCTTGCAGCTTATTTGAGTATATCTCTATACTCAGTTGGGGAAGAGATGAACTTGTATTCTCTTCTTATTAATAAGAACATTGACTTGTCTTAATTTATGGCATCCTTCTAAACTCCTTCTTTCTCTTAAAACCTTAAGTCACCAATGATCTTACCTCCATTATACAAAGATACGAATATGCTCTGTATTTGTTTCTATAAGAGGAACCTGTGCATTAAAAATTATTAGATTACAAGATTTTGTTTGAATTTGAAAATATCTAGTGAATTTGACAACTTAGATCTCTAATAGACAAGTTTTGAGAGTTTAATGCCTATTAAGACTTGAAAGATTTGTTTGTCTCAACCATCATACCTAAAATTAAGTTACAGTTTTCTTCGTATACTTTTAAGTTTCACATAAGTTATATGGGTTATAAACGTCTATACTTATTGGGCTATTTGTCCCAAGGTAATAAGTTCTTATGACCATTTTTATTAAACATGGTTGAGGTATAGCAGTGCTACATACTCTTATACATTAAAAATTTTAAAATAAATTTAAAAATGTGACATAAATTTATTAATAATTATTATATAATTAAAAAAATAAAAAATAAAAATTATTAATTTAAATATTTTATTAGTATGACATTTTAACAATATTAACTAATATTAATTTTTTTAAAATTTAAACTAATATTAAATATTGAAATTTATTTTAACTAGTTTGATCTTATAAGGTGACATTAGGAGTATGATTTTCGTGAAGACGACTTAGATATTAAGGAGGCACATGATGGCCAATTCTTTGAAATGTTAAATCATGTTAATGGTTCGTGATCGAATATCAAATCTAAAAGAAATAACCATAATTCAACTAGAAAGTGAAAAATTCCGCGTAAGAGAGCCAACATGACTGCAATTGGTAAATAGTAACTCATACATGTTAGTAAGTAATAGCAAAACTAAGGGTATGTTTAGTATAGTTTTGAGTTTTTGTTTTTTTAACACAAAAACCTACAAAAACAGCACAAGAATTTAAAAAACACACACATAAAAATCAAAACTAACAATAATATCAAACATCATCTAAATTTATTTAGTTATATAAAATTCTTGTGAAACATTATTTAGGAAAAGGTCCAAATATGTAATTAAAGTACAAATTTTGACTAAAGTGCTTTCTTTTTTGTTAAATAAACCTTTCAAAACTCAATATGTGACCCAAAAGCTCTTTATTAGGTGCATACTCAAGTAAAAACGATAACTTAGACATTTTAAACAAAATCGCTTCAATAAATAAAAATGTTTATGAGGGAAAACTTAATTAAGTTCTCTTAATTTGTTCAAATATGAAAATTTATTTCATTTTTTAACCAAATGAATGTACGATTTACCTAATAATATTGAATGAATTAAAATTTCAACATGCCACAAAGTGTGACTTAAAAACTGTAATAAAATCTTAAATATAAAATATAAAATAATTAATAAATACTTAACTATGTACCTTTTCTAGAATTCCTTTGAACACTACAAATTAAACAAGTATTTTGATATCAAATCTCTATTTATAGCTTCATATTAAAAATACTTAATAAATAATTATTTATATTCTTCTTTGAAATTCCTTTAAAAATTATAAATTAAATTGGAATATTTGATATTAAATCTTTATTTGTATTCTTCTTATGATTTATACATGGAAAGCAATCCATTTTAAATTTTCCAAATACATCAAGATATTATTTATTTGATGAAATAAATATACATATATAAAAATTCATTTTAATTTACAAATAAATTCAAATATTTTGTATTTGATGTAATTCAAATATGTTATGAAATAAATATACATACATAAAAATTCATTTTAATTTATAAATAAATTCAAATATTTTGTATTTGATGTAATTCAAATATGTTATGCAATATAACTAGTTAACTATGGAATATAACACATTAATATCTCTTAGTATTGTTACATTTAATTAATAAATCAAAATTTAGTAATTTATAAAATAGTTACAATTTTATTGCACTTATAATTTTAAAAAATAAATATAAGAAGTGTATCATTTAATTACTTGTTATTGGATTATAATAGTATTTATACAATTTTGATGTAAGAACTTCATTGAATTTTTTTTTAAAAATCAAAATGAATTAAATAAATAGGAGCCTAGCTCTATGAGTTATACATATAGACTAAACCACAAAAGTTCTGCGTAAGAAATGCTAGACTTGCCTTACACTTAGACCAATAGCAAAAGACAATGCAAGGTCTTGCTCTTAAAACAATAGAGAAATAGATCTGCATAAGAACAAAGGAGGATAATGCTTAACTTACTCATCACATCACGTCTTAATATACTAATACAACCAACTAATGAATAGGTTTAGTTCCATAATGATTCTAGTAGTATGTTTAAAATAAGTTGCATTACTTAGCACCATATTTTGACCACCTTAGGATCTCCAGATTATGTTAATTAAAGCACCTCATTATTTTACATCCATTCACCATCTCCATCTCAATATCTTCCTCTCACTACACTCTAGCTATATTTTATGGGTTAAGCCTTGTAGTGTTATATTGTAAACAATGGAATGCAGTACCGATTCCTTATTAGACTTGTAATTGTGAAATATTTTGCAATTCCTCTCTTTCTACACTATTTGACCTGTGTTTCCTATGACCATTTTTTATACAGTTCTATCCCCTTTCTTCATTCTACTCTGTCTCTAGAGCCATTCAATTATGGACAACAAATCAGGTTCTATAACAATCCAATCATATAACTTGTCCAACTACTTCTAAATATATTTTAAAAAATTTACAATTGAAAAATAGGTGTGGAATGGTTTCAATTTCCTTATTATAAAGAACATAACAGGTAGGAATGTTTAGGAATCTACTTAATCTATCCATTGCTAAGAGCTTGCACTTTATAACCAACCAAAAATAGAAAGAAGCTTTTGAAATTGTTTGATTAATCCACACTATTCTTGATTAGTTTACTAAAGCCAAATGGATCCTTATGTAACTGGTTGTTACAAATACTTGAAGCATGTTCACTTCATTGGATGCTATCTTCCTCATTTGGATTTAGGACGGTACTCAAGATTTGCTCCTTTAGAATTGAATTCTACAGTTGCTTTACTTTATCTCTATGTGAATTTGGCACCTCATACACTGTTGGATAAGTTGGAATAGATGATCTAAGTGAACTTAATTACTCTCTTGTGACCAGAGGCTCAGAACTAATCCAATTATCATACCAAAACAATGTTTTTTACGATTACCTAAGCTACACTAAACATCTTCCTTACTTCCTCCCTCATTTTCAGTAAATTAGTCATCATCCAAAAAGTGTCATATCTTAGTAGCATATTCCATAATGAATCATTCCATATGTATTAAACATGGACCCATTTCACCCACAGTGCTTCCTTGTTAGTGATAATTCTCTAAATCCTTATAGTCATAAGAACCTTGTTAGTGAGCTTAATTGAGGGGATTCCGAGGACAACTTTAATCCTAAGCAAGCACACTACTTTACCTTTCACTTTATCCATAGCTTTTTTTTAATTAAAATCCCTAAACCATAAAAATCTTTTCATAGCCTACTCAATGCTTTTAATGAAATTAGAGGAAACATTATACGAGAAGCCTAGAATACAGGCAAGTTACTAACAACGGATTATATCAATTGGACTTTTCCAAAAAATGATAAATGCTTGTTACTGTAACATGTTAACCTCGTATTTACCTTCTCAATAAGTGACAAGAACCCTATTTTGTTAACCTTTGTGGTGTAATTAGAATTCCTAAATATATTCAAAGGGGTGTTGTAATTTTCAAACTTGTAATTGCTTCAATCCAACTTAGATTTAATATTACACTTACTCAAACATAAATGAGACTCTTCTCGAGATTGATAACTGTAAGCCATATGACACCCAAGAGGAGGGGGTGAATTGGGTATTTAAAATTTTCTTTTAAAATTAAATAATTTAAACACCTTAGGTCAATTTTAACTAAATGCAATCCTTAAAATCCAACCTAAATGGAATGATATTATTATGCCAATATTAATTAAATTCAATCAATAATAAACAAATACAGTAAGCATAAACTTAAAGAGATAAGGGAAGAGATGAACACAAGAATTTATAAAGGTTTGTCTACCCCAAAGATATAGTACGTTCTTTCTCCAACTACTTGTTGAAAATTCACTAAAAACTAATCTTACTTTAATTGGATGAAGAGTAAACGTTATAACAATCTTGTTAACAATGTCAAGAGAACCTTTACAATCTTACTTTAAGGGTGAAAAGTAATCTAACACAATCTTGATTAACAAGAGTCAAGAGGAACCCAACAATCTTAGTTTGAAAAGGGTCAAGAGAAACCCAATACAATCTTACTTTAGTAGGTAAAGAATAACCTTTACAAATACAATCAAAATATACAATTTTTGTTGTCACAAAACAAATTGAAAACTTAGGCTAACAAAGCCTCAAATTAAGGTTATATAGCTTATCAACAATTTGATCAAAATCAATTCAAGAAAGGGCTCAAATATAACCAATGCAATGCCAATGTCTTATGCATTCTCTAATGCTCATACATAACATAAATCAATCCAAATCACATTCATCAATTAAACCAATTCAAATATTATTTATCACAGGTCAAGGGAAACCTTTCAACACTCTTTTTAATGGCAAAGAGAAGCCTTAAACACGATAACCAAGTAACAAAATCAAATCCCTAAAATTAAATAACCAAAACATACCTTTTATGGTATTTCCAAGAGGCATATGCAATAAAATTAGTTCTGCAACTTCTAGAGCTAAATAAAAATTGTGAAGAGTCTCCTAACACGTCTAATATCCTAAAAAATCAAATTGAAGCAACAAAAATGTGATTGTAGCATCATATATTTAAATTTAAATAATATGAATAAATTTGTCAAAATAGTGCAATATTTCAATTTCAACTTTGAAATATACGATTCTAACCTATAAAATGTCACACAATCACCATAATAAACCTATTGAAACCTTAATAAATCCCTTAGGAACATATCACAACAATAAAAATGAATTTAAGGAATAAAACAGAAGGTTCAACTCAAGAAAAACCACGAACTTGAAAATATGTCAAAATATGAGCTGTCAAAGTTTTAGCCCTATAAATAAAAGCTTCTAACCTTCTAAAACCATGAACACAGGTTAGAAAACTTCTTGGCAGAGAGAAAAACACAACTACAATAGATTTGAATAATTTTGAAACACTAAATTTGGATTTAAATATAGAAAGATAAGTGTAAATGTTGAAACACCTAAATCTGTCCAAATTTGGTGATTACGGTTTTAAATGCTTGTAAATAACTAAATATTCACTCTAAAATTCAAATTCAAGCTTTGTGAAAGTCTTCTATGCCCAAAAAATTGTAAATAACAAGTTCACATACCTAAAAATTGATTTAGATAGCTAAACACGTGATTAAAGCAAGAACATCCTAAACAGAGATAATTTTAATATATCTAGAAAATTAAGAACAAAAAAAATAAAATAACATTAAAAAATTTGAAAAAAAGATCAAACAAACTCTACAACACTTAAGTAAATAGAAAATATCAATTTCGCACACCAGAAACGGATTAAGATAGCAAGAGAAGAGTTTGAACAAAAAACATTAAGAATAATAAAATTTGGGCAGTTTTAAGGATTTTGTGATTTTTGATCTTGTAAACTTGTTTCTTGAGTATTAGAGAGTGATGAAAATGTTTTAAAAAGATGTAAGTAGGGTTTGGATGGGTTTAGAGCCATTACGAGATAGAATTAGTTGTTTAGGAGATAAAAAGACATAAATGTCCCATAACCCTAAAATAGCCAGTAGAGATAGCTTTGAGTAATATATAAAATTGAGCTTAAACCATCAATATAAAAGCTTAAAAATTGAAAAAAAACTCTAGAACACTCTTGATACCTTAAGAAAAATAAAAATAACAAATTTACAACAATGAAAATGTATTTAAGTGCTAAGAATTGAAGAACACTAAGGATAATGAAAAGCAAAGATAGCTTTGAGTAATTTGAGTTCTTGAACCTTCAATCAATGTTTTAAGTGCCTAAAAAATTGAAGTAAAAACTCTAGTGCACTATTAAGTCTTTAAAAAATGTGTATGATGATTTTGAAGCAATAAAAACAAATTTGGGCACTAAAAAGTCTGATTGAATGATGATAATTCAAATCTAGACAGATTTGAAGTATGCTAACAAATGAGCTTAAACTAAATGAATTTCAGCTATAAAATTGAAAAAAAATGACCAGAATAATTATTAACTATCCAAATATTTTCTTAACATTAATCAGGACTTTAATCAATATTTAAAACATATATTAAAGCTTTTTTAATATTAAAAATTTTCAATTGATTCGAACATAGGAATTTGTCTTGATTATAAAAAGTTTTCATTCTTAAATAACTCAAACCTTTCTATAAACATTTTATAAACCAAAATTCACATCACAGTTATATTCAAACAAATTCAAGCACACATAAATAAATTCAAGCAATATTTCAATTCACTTAAACTCATCAAGAGGCTTACATTAATACAATTTATCACATTACCTCTTGATTAAACACCTTAATGTCTGTATGCCTTTCTAAATCAACTCTTAACATGTTAATGTCATAATCAAATTCAGTTAATTACTAAAACCACAATTCAAATCCTATATGGAAATATTTATGTAAATATGTCATGAAAATATGAGAGCCCTTTCAAGAATTGATAGAGAACAAGTTTAGGAAACTTACAATATAAAGAAACAAATCTAAACCTACAGATTCTTGATCTTCACTTTAACTCTTCAATCCTTGATACCTTCCCATTTTCTTCTTGTAAGCTCTTATACCTTGGGCTCTAATCCATGCTCTTGCACTTTTACTTTAATTTATCTTTCTAATGCATCAAAATTCAAACATTAGTAACAATAATGTTTTTTCATCATCAAAACTCATGATTGGAACCTTCTTTGTTCAACAACAACCAAACTAGATAGGTCTTTAAAGGCCTTGACAACATTTATGAAGATAGGAATGGAGTGGAAATCAACCTTCTAAAATAATATCGAATGATCATCAAAGGGAAGGGTGAATAATTTGAGCTTCTTGCATTTAGAGTGGTGTTTAAATTTTCCATTAAACTAAATGAGTTCTTTAATGTATCTATTCAACACTTCCATAACTAGTGTGAAGAGGTCAGGTGAAATAAGATCCCCTTACCTCAAACCTCTTTCACTTCTTATGCTCTTAAATGGTTATTCATTCACCAAAAAACTATAAGCAATGGTTGAAATACATTTCTTAATCCACTAGATAAAATTTTAAGTAAAAAAAAAGGCATTCATTTAATAAAGCAAGAACTTCCATTCTATTATATCATAAGCCTTTTGGAAGTCAATTTTTATAGCACATTTCTTACTAGAATTCATCTTACTATAATTCTTAAAAAACTCTTGAGCTAGGATTATATTATCACCTATGTTTCTTCCTTAGGTGAAAACTAGTTGATTTAAGTCCATAAGCTTAGGAAGGATCCCTTTCAATCTCTTAGAAAGTGATTTGGAAATAACATTGTATACAGTTTTGTATCATGATATCGATATATAATACTTGAGAAAGTACTATCATTCTTAGTGACCAATGTAATAAAGGTTTTATTCACCTCTCATCATCTTACCTTTTTTAGAGAATTTTAGAACAACCTCTATAACCATTCTCTTTATTAATGGCCATGTATTTTAGGAAAATAATATATTAAATCTAATAGGTCCAAGGGCTTTATTAGAATGTGGAGTGAACAATGTTTGTTCCACTTCCTACTCAAAAATAGGCCTAATAAGAAAGGAGAACTTATGTATGCTAATCTTATCATTAATAAAAGATTTAAGTAAACTAATAGAAGACAAGCAGTTGTTAGAAGCTTTATAAATTGTATGGTAGTAGTTTTCTACTTCTTTAAATAATACATCTTGATTTGTAATCCAAGTACCATCCTACATTAATAAAGAAGTCATTCTATTGAAGTTTTTGCCAGATAAAATCGAATGGAAAAAGAATGTGGTACATTTATCACCCTTCTTTAACCATTGGATCCTTGATCTTTACTTCATAATAGAACGATTATTATCTAAAGTCTATTTTTACACATTTAAAAGTTCTTTCTCAGCACTAATAAATCTTTCATCAAGAGGGTTCCTATTTAGTTGATCTCGAATAGTTGACAACTTTTCTCTGGCTACTTTTATAACCAAAGTAGTATAACCCACTCTCCTTTGGTTCAGTTTGTTTGACATGATCTTTAATAGTATGTAGTTTTTTCATGCATAAATACTGCTTATGGCCTTGCACATGATTACTATCTCCCCTCTAAACATCCTCCTTAAATCCCTCTACATTTAGAAGATAGTTATTGAACTTGAATGGGTGGTGTCTTTTCTATTGCTACCAAATATCCCAGATGATATGTGGTTTGATTGCAGTTTATTTAGAAAAGTTACCTTATAATCAAGAAATTTTTTCAACTACTGAGCATTAATCAAGTATTTATCAAGTTTTTTTCTCAGGAAAAGGCTACCACTTTGCTTGTTACTCCAGATGAATAGGTTTCCTTCCATTCTTAAATCTTCCAAACCAGGTAGTTGCATATAGGTTTTGATCTTATCATTGCAGCTTTTAAAGGCAGATCTTCCTTCTACTTTTGATGGATGAAGAATACAATTGAAATTGCCCAAAACAAGCCAACGATCAACCATATTTCCACTAATTTATTGAAATTTGGTCCATAAAGAGGTTCTTTAAAATGTATGGATAAATGCATACAAAAAAGTAATATGAAGGCAACTTAATTTTACTTTCTTCCTAATGGATAAGTGGATTAATTGGCCTTAACAAAAGTGGTGATTAAACCACTTGAGGCTCATAGGCTATAATATTTCTTCCATAATGATGATTTTAATGATTGGTGATTGTTTTCCAATGTCCCTTTAAAAAGCTTAGTTTCTTGCATTTATTCTTAAAGAGTTTGGTCTCCAGTAACCCCACTAGACATGGATTCATTAAATCTAGAAGGTCTCTTAGACATTGTTGTTTATGAGGACATTAGGCACTATTGTGTTCCGAGTCATAATAGACACGATTATAGAGCAGAAGAGCTTTTATTCCCCCTAGATTTCCTTTTTTTTTCCCATGTCTTAAATTCCAATTGGTTTAGAACACCTTATTCCTTTTGATGACTTACTTCATCCTAGATATTCTGAAGTTGCATGTTCCTTAGAGGCAGCAAGAGGTAGATCAATTAGAGCTACCTCATTGAGTGCTACTACTTCAATCCATATCTAACCTTAGAACCCCCAAGATAGGTTTCATTGTTATCCATTATGGGATTTCAAAGATCCTTCTATCACTAGATCCTTATCACCATTAAGATCTGTCTTAGTCTTAGCATCACTACCATTGGGAGTTCTAGAGAAATCTTGTAAACCTTTAAGCACCATATTTGTATAACCGCTCAAGTTTATCTTAGACTTAGCACCACTCATCAGGTTTCTATCAGTTTTAGTTCAAGGACTCTTATTAGAAGGAATTATTGATAGGAATGTGTTTTGTTATGATTTATTATGTAATTTCAAATGGATTAATCCATACTTTTGATGAAAAAGTGTTTAAATTGTATTTAATATTGGAGGTGTTGACACTTGTTCTAGATGAAAAGCACAAGTTTTGGAAGGAATTAGAGTAAAGACTATGATTCTGTAACATATATGGTGGTTTGGAGAAGATCAATAATGGTCTAAGCAGATCCCCGTAGAAGTTTGAATACAGAAACATTTATAACGATTAGGGGCACTTGCTGTAGATGTTGCTGACCTGCCGTAAAGCTAGTTGACTTGAAAAAAATAAAAGGGCCAAGTAGTCTTTGCCTAATCCTCAGCCTTACAATAATTGGGAAGGATATATTAAAGGCACCTAAAGCTCAGAGACTAAAAAAAAAAGAAGTAACCATTACCATTTTCTTAAGCTTTCATCTTGTTTTCTTTCATTTTTTAAGGTTTTTGGTTTATTTTAAATGTCTTTTTCTTATTATTTTAGTTTCTATCAATAGATTGACTGGTTAGGTGTTGTTTATATTACGTTCTCTTATTCTCTCTGCTGTCTTTCCATTTTCTTTTATTTTTCTATTATATTTATTTTGGATTTTTTTAAATATGTGTTGAGTCTTTGTTGATGGTATAATTCGCAAAACAAACAACTGTAAGTTTTAAGCTCAAAACCGCAAGTATACGGGTCGTACTTGTAGTAAAGAACGGTATCGATCCCACGAGGATTGATATCTAGTCAC
>JAOXYD010100191.1:0-11754 GCA_028565735.1 Pinacopodium congolense | reverse complement strand
ATTTGAAACAACCTATCTAAGGTCTTGAAACTTCCAATTCATTTGAATTGCCATTATCTTCAATTTTGACCTTCAAATTCCAAGCTTTCCATAATGGATTCTTCTTGAAACATACCTAACTTTAAATATTAACATCATAAACTCAAACCATTAGTGATTAAGCATGTTTTGTTATCATCAAAATCAATATTGGAACCTCCCTTGGTTCAACAAACTTCATTAAACCAAGATAGCCTTAATAAATATTCTAAATTATTAGATTTAAACAACATAGATGAAGATGCTACGTGGGATGAACTATTAAAATTACTATGAGTCAAAGTATTAGTGAACAATTATTCCATTAATATGGATATAATTGTATAACTTACATATCTTGAAGTTCTTTGATTTTTTTAAAGTTTGATTGACAGATTTGAGTTTTTTTAGAGCTAAGATCACATCACAAAACATGTAAACCATTCAGGAGATTTTCTTGGGTGTTTTATAAACTCTAAAATTGTTACATACCTCTTTTATTTGTGATTAATCAAAGTGTGTAGCTCAACATGCATGCATTGTGTGCTTTGGTTAATATATGTAGCTGACTAAATTTTTAGCTAAGGATGGATGTTAAAATGAATAAAGTTAACTTTTTTTATGCTTAGGGGATTGACTTTTGTTTATTAAAGGGCTAAAGAATCTTTTTTTAAGCTTCTCACTTAAGAAAGATTGATAGATCATAAAAAAACCTTGAGAAATCAACTTAGGTTATTGGAATAATCAATAAACAATATAAATTAATCATTTTGTACCAAAACCTTGATTATTTGTGAGATTTTAAGTTTTAAGATAAAAATTTCATAATTTAATTTCTTGACCTTAAAGGCTATTAACTTGATTTGAAGCTTCAAATTAGGATTATTTTTTGTGTTTCGTTATTTCGTTAATTTTGCATACATACGCGAGTTCAAAAACCTGAAACACTTGTCTTCAATTTAGAGCTTAAGTGCACACTTTGAACAAGAAAGAAATAATCACAAGCTAGCATGTCTAATCCTTTAGAAGAAAGAACATCCAATGACATTGAATTTGAGCCTGTAGAAATGGATCCCTAAGAACATGTAGTTATCTAACCTCAAGAAGAACCTAAAGAACTAACTGTGATAGATTTAATAATGGGAAGCATTGCTTAGCATAGAGTCAATGCCAAAAATTTTGAAATTCTTCATAGTATCATTTCCTTGGTTATGTCTTCACTATTTGGTAGATCACCTTTAGAAGATCTAAATGAACATTTACAAAGCTTTTTATATATTTGCGATCTTTTTAGAAGCAATGGGGTTTTAAAAGATGTGGTGAAGCTTAGGCTTTTCCCATTTTCTCTTAAAGATAAGGCTAAAGCTTGTTTATCCACACACTTCATCCTAGTTCCATTACTACTTGGGACAATTTAATGAAGCTATTTTTAACTAAAATTTTCCCATTTGCTAAGATGGTCAAAATGAAAACCAAGATTAGCTTGTTTGTGTAACACAAGAATGAAAGATTATTTGAGGATTGAGAGAAATTTAGTGGAGATTCTTGCCAAGTATCCTAGCCATGGATTCAATATTTGCAGCAAGGGGACATTTTTTACACTAACCTTATACCTTTGACTCATAGCACATCAATGCTGCAGCTAGAGGTAATTTCATGAAAAAGACTCCAAATGAATCCTACAATCTGATTGAGGAGATGGCAATAAATAGTTTTCAGTACAATTCTAAACGTCATCCTAGGAAGCTTTATGACATCAACTCAAATGGAAGTACTGAAC
Source organism: Pinacopodium congolense (assembly GCA_028565735.1). NCBI lineage: Eukaryota > Viridiplantae > Streptophyta > Magnoliopsida > Malpighiales > Erythroxylaceae > Pinacopodium > Pinacopodium congolense. Next base: position 9,956 of record JAOXYD010100191.1, on the reverse strand, counting down.
AAAAAGCTAGATAACTTGGTGAGTAACGTTGGAAGTAACACCCTTAGAGTTCAGTGTGAAAGTTGGGAAGTACCTCTTGTTCATCTTTAGAGTAAAAAAAATTAGAGCTTTTGCCGAAGAACTAAAGCAACCCTAATTTGTTGGCAATTTTAATAGGTAAAGAGGAAACCCTTTTTCAAACACTTATAATCATGGTTAGCAGTACCATCTGAACCTTTTATGGAATAACAATAAGAACTACCAACAACCACCTCAACTACATCAATCTAATCCTCCAAGACCCCCTCTACCTATCTTTAGATCCAATTAATCTCCTAGAGAGTTTCATAGTTAGGAAGAGACTATGTTAAAATGCATCCAATCAAATGAGTCAAGGATGTAAAATCATGATGTGTCTATTAAGAATTTTAAGACCTAAATAGGGCAAATAGCATAATTCCTAGAAGAGAGACTACCTAATAAGTTGCCTAGCACTACCGAGGCCAAGAAGGAGGAAGAGAGTGATCGAAGAGAGAGAGCAAAAGAAAGTAAGAAAAAGAAAGAGAAGAAAGTTGATGGTGAGAGTTTTGAGAAGCCACCTAGGTTGTTTGGATACCCTAATGTTCAACCTTATAGACTTAGGATACCTTACCCTTAAATATTAAAGAATACATACCTTAATAAGAAATTTGGAAAATTCTAAGAAATGTTCAAGAAAAAACATATTATCAATATTCCATTTGTAGAGATGATTGCCCAGATACCCTCATATACAAAGATTTTGAAGGAAAAGTTTTCCAAGAAGAGGAGATTGGAGGAGTATGAGAATGTTAAGTTAAATGAGGAGTGTTTTGTTATCCTGTTAAAGAAATTACCTAAAAAACTCAAGGACTCTGGTAGTTTCACCATTCCTTATACAATACGTAGCTTATAAATAGATAGGGATTTGATGGATCTTAAAGCAAACATTAACTTGATGCCTATGTCTATGTTTCAAAAGCTATGATTAGAAGAGCAAAAACCCACCACAGACTTATTAAAATTGGGTGAACGATGTGTGATCTATCTAAGAGGAATCATTAGGGATGTTCTTGTAAAGGTTGAAAATTTTGTTTTTCCTATTGATTTCCTTATTTTGGATAGGGAAAAGGATAGTATAATTCCTATCATATTAGGGCAGCCATTCATGGCTACAGCCTGTGCACTAATTGATGTTCATATAGGGAAACTCATCCTTAGGCTTTAGGATGAAGAGATTAAGTTCAATGTGTTTAAGGAAATGAGGCATCCATCTATTTTTAATTCATGTAACTTCATTGAAGTGAATTCCATTTGAGAGAATCCATCAATTTATATTTCTTCATATCCATTGCAAAAGGCATTAATCCATTCATGCTCGGTAGAGTTTGAAGAAGAGGAAGTTGAGGAGGTGTTGGAAGAATTAGAAGCTAGGAAGGAAACCTCTAGTTGGAGTCAATCTAGGAGGTATGAGTTTGTAGAGAGACCAATTAAATCCCTTCCAAATCCATCAATTGAAGAGCCCCCACTTCTTGGCCTTAGGCCTCTTCCTTGGATTTAAAGTATGCCTTTTTGTAACCTCCATCGTAATTACCTGTGATCATTTAATTATCATTAATGGATAATATGGAGGAAAGATTATTGAGAGTGGTTCAAAAGCATCAATGTGTGATGGAGCCTAGCTGACATTAGATGGTTGAGTCCTTCTATTTTCACTCACAAAATTTTCATGGAAAAAAGAATCAAACCCTTAGTCTAGACGTAACGTACGTTAAATCACAATATGAAGGAAGTGGTGAAAAATGAATCAGTAAACCTTTTGGATGCTAGTATCATCTCTCCTTTTTCTTATTCTAAATGGGCCAGTATGGTTTAATTGGTACTTAAGAAAAGAGGAACTACAATGATAAAGAACTAGTAAGAAGAATTAATTGTCACTAGGAAAGTTACAAGATGGTGTATATGCATTGATTATCAAAATTTAAATGACAGCCCTCAAAAGAATCAGTTTCCTATTCCCTTCATTAATTAAGATATTGAAAGATTAGTAGGGCAGTTTTCACTGTACGTTGGATGAGTATAACGGATACTTGAAAATTCCTATTACTCTTGAGGACTAGGAAAAGATAACATTTACCTGTTCCTATAACACCTTTCAATACGGAAGCATGCCTTTTATTTTGTATAATGCTCCTACTACTTTTCAGTACTGTATGATAGATATTTTTACAGACATGATTGAGACTTGCATTGATTTCTTTATAGATGATTTTCCTGTCTTTTGCACATCATTCAATGCTTGTTTGAAAATTTTGGAGAAGGTGTTGACAGATGTGAAGTGACTAATTTAGTCTTAAATTGGGAAAAATACAACTTTATGGTGCAAGAGTGTATTGTATTCGGTCACAAGATTTCAAGTTGGGGAATATAAGTAGATGTAGCAAAAATTGAAGTAATTTCTCAACTCCTGCCACCTAATTTAGTTTAGGCAATTCAGAGTTTTCTCGAACATGTTGGATTTTGAAAGGAGCTTTATCAAGGATTTTTTCAAGATATCCAAGCCTTTGGTTAATCTATTGATCAAGAACGTAATTTTTAATTTCAATGATAATGTATGTGTTCTTTTCAATTGTTAAAGGAGAAGCTCCCTAGTGCACTTATCTTTGTATCTCCCAATTATTCTCTTCTATTCGAGATGATATATGATGCAAGTGATTGTACAATTGGTGCTATTTTAGGGTAAAGGCATGGCAAAATCTGTCATTTAATATATTATATAAGTCATACCTTAAATTATTCCTAAAGGAATTACACCACTAGTAAGAAGGAAATGTTAGTTATAATGATTGCTTGCAATAAGTTTTGGTCCTATTTGATGTTTTTAAAAGTCATAGTATATACAGAACATTTAGCTTTAAAGTATTTAATAACCAAGCCAGATACCAAGCCATGACTGATTTGATAGTTCTTCTTTTATAGGAGTCGACATTAAAAACCAAAGATAAGAAGGGAAAAGAAAATTTTGTGGTTGATCATTTATCGTGTTTAACTGAAGATGAGATAGAGAAAGAAGAAGACTGAGACATTAGGGATATCTTTGCTGAAGAGCATGTACTAGCCTTACTTTCCTAGAAATAATATGTGGATACTGCTAATTACTTGGCTGGTAATGTCCTTCCCCTTGATTTTTCATATTAACAAAAAAAAAAAATTCTTTCCAGAGATCAAGAGATATTTTTTGTATAACCCTGTTCTATACAAGACATATGTTGATGGAATTATTAGGAGATATATACCTGAAGAGGAAGTGTCCTCCATTTTAAGTCATTTCCAGTTTTGTGAGATTGGAGGCTACTTTGAACCCACTAGGACTTTACATAAGGTGTTAAAGTGCAGTTTTTACTAGTCTACCTTATTTAAGGATGCATTTTAATTTGTGAAATCTTGTGACAATTGCCAAAAGGTCAGGAATATCTTTAGAAGACATGAAATGTCACTAAATAACATTTTGGTGTGAGAAATTTTCTTTGTTAGGTATCAAATGCATTTATACTCCAATCAATACATCTTCATAGCTGTTGATTATGTGAGTAAATGAGTTAAAACAGTAGATTTTCTAACTAATGATATGAGAGGTGTAGTTATCTTTTTAAAGAAGAACATTTTATGCAATTTGTTACATCAAGAGCAATCATCCGTGATAGGGGATCATAATTTTGCAATAAAGAATTTGATTCCTTTTTGACTAAGTGTGGCGTTACTCATAAGATTGCTACACCTTATCATCCTCAGACTAGCAGTCAAGCTGAGATTTCTAATCATAAGATTAATAGAATTTTCAAAAAGACTATTACTTCTTCGAGAAAAATTTGGTCGATGAAGTTAGATGATGATTTGTGGTCTTATCTAACTGCTTTTAAGACACTTATAGGAATGTCTCCTTACAAGTTGGATTATGGAAAATCTTGTTATTTACCTATAAGGCTAGAGCATCGAGCATACAGAGCCATCAATGTTCTGAATTTTGACTCAAGGAAAGTAGGAGAAGAAAAGCTAATATAGTTAAATGAGTTGGATGAGTTTCATCATGATGCTTATGAAAATCCTAAACTGTGTAAAGATAGAGTCAAAATATGGCAGGATAAACATATCATTCATAGAGAGATTAAAGTTAGTGATAAGGTTTTAGTTTACAATTCTCGATTGAAATTGTTTTTTAGAAGACTAAGATCAAGATGGATAGTCCAGTATGAAGTGACCAAAGTTTATTCATTTGGAGTAATTGAAGTAACCAATGGTTAGTTAAACTTAAAAATGAATGGGAAAAGAGCTAAGTTATAGTTCCTAGTTTAGTCGAGGTGTTTGTTAAGACTCTATTGCTTTTTTATCCTCACTAAACTTGGAATTCTCCTCATTAGTTAGTTATTCGTGTGTATCTTACTTTCATTTATATGGCAGGATCTTATTTTACTATTTTGAAATCTTTTAGACTATTTTATTTAGGTTTAGTATACATTCCTTAGTATTTCTTTAATTTGGTTTGATTTTTATTTGATTTTTGAGTGTTTAAAGTTTCAATTCTAGAGTAATTTGATGAACAATGCTCCTAATTTTGTTGAGGCTTGATTTGGGAAGAATTTGGTGAATTTTTAAAGTTAAAATTCATTTGAAAAGAGTCAAAGAGGACCTCAACGATGATCTAGTTTGACCATCATTGAAGTGTGGTAGACTTGTGATGAAATGTACTGTCTAGAGAGCTTTACGGCACCCATCCTAACCACCGTTGAACTCTTGTTTAACTCTTATTGAACTTTTCAGATAGCTAGAAATAACACAATTTTAGGATAAAAATGCTTAAAACCCCCAAAATACATTACTCATCATCTTCTACCTACAAAAACAAACCCTACCATTACAAAAACTATCTAAACTATGGCCACTGCTTTTGTGATTTCTTTTCCAAAACTCACACTTTTTACCACTTTTTTACCCATTTCACATCCTAAATACTTTTCTACCTTCAATTCATCAAAATCCATCCATTTTCACCCATTCTCAACAAAACAGCCGCCCTATTCACTTTACCTTCCTTTTTTCCTCTATTTTTATTGATTTTTTTGGCAAGACTTTGGTACCAATACTCTCCATTTATCAAGAGATATCCACTGGTACCACTTTTACACCAAACCCATTCTCACTAATGATAAAGGAAATTTCCAGCTATCAGGGAATATTTCAATGAGGGTGATTGGAGTGCACTATTCATCTTAGGACATTTTTTAGCATCTTTTGACCACTTTTCTGCATAGGTTTTAGTTAGATGGCACCCCAAACATCCATAGGCTAACCTTCTTAAAAGAGGGCCACTTTCAAAATTGATCAGTTTACCACTTAAGAGAATGATGTTTGGTTCCATGCTCATCGAACTAATGAATTTATTGTGGACTGATCGATCCATCTAGCCTTAGAGACCAAGTTTAATGTCTCCACTACTTTCTGAGTTTTGGGTTAGGAGCTAGTGCTTGACCTTCTTGGACCATATTATTCGACATTGCTTTGTTAGTTCTTAACAAAAAATGAGGAGAAAGATGAGGATGATACCATTGAGATTTGGAGTTTTGTTAAAGGTACTATTTACCTCACTCACGCTTTTCTTTCCAATTTTCTAGTAGGCCCTAGACAAGGGTGATAGTTACATGAGGTATTGAGATCCTTTTCATGTAGATTAGGTTACATCTGATCTTAATTTTTCCATTGGAACAACCCAAGATGCCCTAAGGTTAGTTAGAAGAACCCCTCGAGCATTTACTACTACCACTTAAGGGGTTAGGGGCATATCATTATAGAACCTTTGAGTTTTAATGTAGGACCTATGGTTAGTGGGCTTAATAAGGTGTATTCTTTTTTCTTTTCTCTCACATTTTAAGCTTTTATTTTTATTTATAAATCTTGCAGACAATGTTCAATTTAAGTGTGGGGGAGGGATATGGTCATTACAAACATATGTATTGTTGGACTAAAGTGTATCATTTTATCATCTTTTTTCATAATAGTTTATAATATGTGAAAAAAAATTTCAATTTTTGATGCATTTCATTAAGAAAGTTTCCTTTTTCTTTCTATTTCTTCGATGAATCGAGATGTTATGTGATTAATTTTAATTATTAAGGATTAAATGTTTTCATATTGTTTCATATTTTGGAAAATAGATACCTAATAATCATATGATGGTCCATGTAGAAAATGTATATTTCCAAGTGAATTGTGATGTCATTTTAATTTTTCACCATCATGATATTTTAAATTTGATAAAATAAAAAGGAAAAATGATGAATGAATGAAAATGAAAATGAATAAGTGAGTAATAATTTCACTTTGCTGTATTCGAATCGATAAATAAGTTCAACTTATTGAGTGTTGGTAGTAATCAGTTGATATGAAGTGATTAAATTAAATAATATGGGGTATTCACAAAAAAATATTCACCTTCGCGTAAAAATATTTCATGACTTCTAATCCATTTATGAATTAATATGATTAATTGATTATATAACATCTCACTAATTCAATTTTGTTTGGAAAATTAAGGAATTATTTTCAATGATTTGTTTAATGATCTCAAATTAATTTTCCTACGATTACATTCTATTATGAAATTGATGATTAATTGATTTTTATAAGGATAAGAAAATGGTTAAGTGTAGGGGAATTGATAAGGAAAATTGATTGTGTTTTAATAGATTTTTATTGTATTTTAACCTTTAACTGCATGCTTAAATGTTTAATTATCATTTAGAAATGTTTAAGTTAGAGTAAATTATGATTAAATGAATAATTATGCAAAAATATTGTAAGAAAGGCACTCTTCAGAAGCTCAATATGGGTTTAGAGAGACCCATGTTGAACTCCTTGGATTTGCATTAAGGTATGCTACAATAGGAGTTCAATAGTAATTGCATCACCCATTGTTGAGCTTAAAGTCAACCCATCGTTGTAAGCGTAGACAAGCAAATCAACCAACAAATCTTCACAATTCTACCTTAAGCATTACATGAAATTAAGGCCTTATCTGGTAAGGACAATGGGGGTTATCCTTAAGGTCTTACAATGGGTAAATAAGACACACATCAAAGATAGGAGAGACTAGACTTGGGAAAATTCTCTACATTCTTCCTTAGCTTTTCCTTAGTGTTTTTAGTGTTCTTAACCTTTAAACATTTGTATCTTCACTTTTAAGTTTTTTTTAGTTGCAAAATGTTGGAACTTGTTGTTAAGACATATATTTGAGATTCAAGATCATCTTATGGGGTTTTCTAGCTTATATTTCTTTATGTATTGCTCTCTCTTTTTTTATTAATCTGTTATGTTCTAACTTACATATCTTGATGCTCTTTGATTTTCTTGAGGCTTGATTAATGGATTTGAGTTATGTTGGAGTTGAGATCACATCATATAACTTGTAAATGGTTTAGGAGCTTTTCTTGGGTGTTTTTTGAACTCTAAACTTGTTACTTACCTTTTTTATTTAAGATTAATCAAAGTGTGTTGCTAAAGATGTATGCTTTGTGTGCTTCGATTAATATGTGTGGTTGAATAAATTTTTAGCTAAGGATTGGCGTGTAAATGAATTAAGTGAACTTCTATTGTTGTTTAAGGGACTGATTTTTATTTATTGAAGGGTTAAAAAATATGTTTTTAAACTAGTTACTTAAGAAGATTAATAGATGATCTAAGACTTCTGAAATCAACTTAGATTATTGGAATAATCAATAAACAACATTAATTAATCATTGTATGGTCAAACCTTGATGCCTAATTAATAAAAAATTTATGAGAGTTTGATTTATGAGATTAAAATTTTAGAAGTTAACTTCTTGACCTTAATGCCTATTAACCTGATTTGATACAAGACCAAACTTCAAATTAAGATTAATAGAGAACAAGCATAGTCTTAATGATAACTTTGTCTTAAAATTGTGAAGAGACTCTAAATCAGTCTAAAATATGTTAATTGCTTAATTAATTCGTTGAAACCCTAATCCTTAGTTGATTTCTATAATTTGGAAATTTTTAAAACAACTTATAAGTCATTTTTACATTATTTGAAATCCGTTAGGATAAATTAGCGTTTTTCTGGACTTTTGTTCATATCACTTGTTTGACATGTGTACTTTCCTGTAAAGTTAGTTTAAATCAAGTTAAAAAATTGTGTTACAAATTAAGTCACCCTAACCAACAAACAACGTGACACTTTATAGTTCACATCATTAGACATTGTTGAGTAGTTTGAGGCTTATAATAGCAATAAGATTATAGTGGTGGGCACTTTAGCACCTATTGTAGGAACTAAGTTTAATACTTCTAGGGAGTTCAGAGAAATAGGATGGGAGCTAATATTACATTTGGATGGACCATATTACCTCAATTTGGTCTAATAGTTTTATGTTAACACATAATAAAAGGAGGAGACTAACATCACATAAATCAAATCCTTGGTCAAAGGTACACACATCATGCTTACTCATACTTATCTTTCTACCTTCCTAGGTGTACTTTATGAGGTTATGGTCTATAACCAATAAAAGGATACCACTCGAGGTGATATAGTCACATTAGACCTTGAATTTTCCATTTATGTTGTTCGAGATGTTTTAAGGTGGGATAAGACCACAAGCTTTAGAACATTCCCCACCTATCAGTTAGGCATTATCGAGAGGATCGTATTGTGATGGTAAGAGTAAATATGTTACCAAGATAAATTGGCCTAAATGAGGTACATATCAGGATAGCTATATATTAAATAGGATGTTACATGGCTTAGATATCTTGTTAGGCATACCATTGGTGAGCTTCATCATCTTGCACATCAGGAACATGGTTCAGATCTAGTGGCCAAACAAGAAATTTTCTTCCTTTACTTGCTTACTAAGATCATAAAGGACCTCGAAGTTAGCTTTGAGGGAAAGGCCCCAATTCATCCTCTTAGAGTTTCCATCATTTCCTATTCTACCCTATAGTTGTAGAAAAATGATCAGATTCATGGACAATGGTGCAATCTATATATGCATCCATTAAGGGACCACAAGAAGTTAGATGATTTTACAATGTCATATGATGATCCTAATAAGGAGCCCACTGAGCCACCACCTCCTGCTTCATATCCATCGCTTGATACTGACCCTTCCACTTCCATATCAACGAATATTTCCATCGGTGTCATTCATCAGCTACTCCTAAAAATTAAGATCAAGCTAGATCATCAACAACACCAGATTAACTAGATATGGGAACATTAACGATCTAAGGATTTAAGATGTAGTTAAGGATGATTGTTATTGCATATCTTTTGTTGTTTTGATTAAATATGTGTATCTTTTATCTTTTCATTAATGATATTTAGATTTTATCATCTTTAGTATCTTGTATCCTTTTTTTTCTTTTTTAATTCTTCGAGTTAGTTGTACAACTCTCAAATCCAAAAAAGTATAATGGCTTAATGATATCAGGGTAGTTTTCTTGTTTTAATCTTTTTTTATTATTTGATCCTTGGGGACAATATTCAAATTAAGTGTGGAGGAGGAAAATAGGAATACAATTCTTATTACACTTTAATTATTGTGAATATGATGATTATTTATGTAATATTTCATTTTAAAATATTTTTAGTGATTAAGTAAATGCTAGTTAATGTGCTTTAATTTTATTATTGTAGCTAGTGTAGTTAGTATTGACTAATTTATGATTAGTTATAAATTCTCTTAACTATAATTATTAACTATATATATATAATTAACTCTTTATGCATAATTATTGAATTCTTAATGAGAATTTGATAACTCATAAATTAGACATATTTTAGGCATGGTTTAATGATTGTTATGTTAAGCTTTAAAGGAAAATCCATATGATTCTTATGAATACTGGGTTAAAGTCTTTGAATGAGATGATGCTTATATGTG
>JAOXYD010100160.1:0-11756 GCA_028565735.1 Pinacopodium congolense | reverse complement strand
TAATCTTATGATAAAAATTTCATAATTTTGAATAATTAAAGTAACTATTTCAATGAGATATATTTTAATATTTCTACTTCACTACATATATGGATTCATAAATAATAAATAAATAATAATTTTTAGTTATAACTTAAATTAACTCCAATTTATTAATTTAGTAATTAGTTATAAATAAAAAATGATAATTGATGACTCCAATTAAATTAAGTCTAAAATATATATTTATATTCATAATAATTATATTAAAGATAGTCTTATGATAAAAATTTTGTAACTTTGAATAATTAAAATAATCAGTTCAATAAGATATATTTCAATATTTTTACTTTTCTATACATATGAATTCATAAATAATCAATTAATAATATTTTAAAATTTTACCTTAAATTAACACTAATTAATTAATTAATTATAACTAAGAATTATTAATTGATAAATTCAATTAAATTAACTCTAAAATATATATTTACATTCATAATATTTATATTAAAAATAATCTTGGGATACAAATTTAAAATCTTTGAATAATGAAAATAACTCAAAAATTTTAAATAATTGAAGTTAATTATTTATAAATTTATAAATTATGATTTTCAATATTTCAATTCTTTCAATTCATGTCCAAAATAAAAATTTTCAATAGTAAAATAAAGATTCAATATCTCTACTTCAATATACATATAAATTATTAATTTAATTAATTCATTAGTTATGCATTAAATTAACTCGAATCAATTAATTAATTAATTAATTATAACTAAAAATTATTAATTGATAACTCCAATTAAATTAACTCTAAAATTTATACTTATATTCATAATATTTATATTAAAAATAACCTTGGGATAAAAATTTCAAAATAATGAAAATAACTCTAAAATTTTGAATAATTAAAGTTCATTATTTATAAATATATTAAATATAATTTTTAATGTTTTAATTTTTTTAATTCATGTCCAACTTAAATTTTTTCACTATATATATTAATTATTAATTGAATTAATTAATTTGTTATGCCTTAAATTAATTTGAAATAATTAATTTATTTATTAGTTATAACTAAAAAATTATTAATTGATAGCTCAAATTATATTTTAATTATTCAAAATTTTGAAATTTTTATCTCAGGATTATTTTTAATATAAATTTATATTTTAGAAATAAAAAATATAATAAATTACATTTTATGATTTAGCCAATTTATCAAACATCCCTTGAACATTGAAAAATTTCAAACAGTCCCTGCCCCATGTCACAGCCACGTCACTGCTACGCCAACATTTTTTCATAGTCACCTCATCACATTATCTGTCACGTTAGTACTATTATATGGTCAGCTACTACGTCAGCTATTACGTCATTTAAAATATTTTTCAAGGGAATCTTTGATATTATCTTAAAATATAGGATGATCTATAATATTTTCTAAAGTATATGGAGCGTTTGATAAATAACAAAAGTTCAGGAGGAGCATTTTAATATTTAATCTAGTTTAAATGTAGATATTCTGGTATTAAAGTTAGTTTCTAATTTCTCTAAGGAAAAATAAGATACCAAAAATGTATTACGTGTTTATTATGTAAAAGAAAATTTACTTGCGTAAAATATTTACGTACATAAAATAAGTATCAATTAAAAATCTCAATTATCTCTAACAGATGTCCAAGTTTTATTATGTGACAGGAACAAAACAAAAAGAGAAAATATATATAACATGTGTCTTTAAGAGATAATTAATATCTAAGTGGACAATTTATAGAATTTAGGAACTACATTATTTACTAAATGTTAATAGTATTTCTCATACCCTTTTGATCAAAATTGTTACATGGCTTTTTTCAAAGAGGTTTAGGGAGAAGTGAGATCAAATTTAAATGGTACATGCAGACATACATATATAAATATAATCTAAAAATATTATATTTCAATTCAAGATTTTAAGGTAATGTGTTATGTTACTTTCGATGTTAGACAGTTCATTTTTTTCAATTCACAATAAAAATAAAAGCCTTTGGAATTACATAATAAAAAAAAAAGAAAAATTGGAAAGTAGACGTTCTAGTTTGATTATTATTTTTGTTGAGAAATACTTTAAGAAAAAGAAAAGAGAAGAAATAAACAAGAGATTATAGATATTAACGAGATTTAGCAACCTTTTGTTATATCTTTCAGAATAAAGGGATTATGATTTCTTATTCCATCGTGATAATAAGGTACACTAGATTTTTATCGAATCGTAAACCTACATGATGCATTACAAACGTACCGTTGTTTTTTCGGATTACAACGGTACTTAAACCCATTCAAAATGGCATCGGTTTCAGAGAATTATTATTCTTTTGTCTTCATTTAGAACTATAATGACAGTTTATAGGAAGATAAATAGCATCGTTGTGTACCACCGTTTACCTTCTATTTTCGCTTCGTTACACTTCATTGCACTGTGTTCCACTCTGCTCTGCTACGCTTCAGCATCCGACTAACTTACTAATATATATGAACAACGTATATAAACATTTACATATGTTTCCGGTGACAACAAAAGCGAGGAGGAATATGAACCATTGGACGGTAAGAGGTGGGGAGGACCACATTGGTCAATTAAAAGAATGAATTAATTGTATAGTACTGAGGGAATTAGTATTAATAGTTGCATGCATGCATCTGCTTCCTCTAGCGAACTTTAAGGAATGGGCAGCCCGGGAGCCTGTCTCTTCACATACTTTGGTCCCCTTCTTTTGTTTTTTTCCATTGAATTTGTTGCTTCAACTTCACTGCTCAAATAACAGTTAATGCGGTAAGAAAGAAGTCTTAATCGGTCGGCAGGTCCCTTTTGGTTCTCAAGCAATGGACATGGAGCTGGTTGTCGCATGGACGAATAAGAAGAAGAAGAACAAAACACCCCACGAGTCTCTGTTGTTGTCTGAAAGGCATGAAACGAGCAATTCATGGGAAAATGGTCCCTAAACGTTGGTGTTACACTGGCTATAGGCTAGTCAGAAAGTGGGGAGCTTGTACTTGATCTTTGGTAGTCCATTAGAAAAACCACACTTGCTTCCACATGAATGGTAAGAAAAGTGAAACTTGCTTATCAACCCACCAACTCTTTTACATTCTCCAACTTGGCTCGATCCGTAGTTATACTCGAATATCCGTAATTATATCTGTATCGTCTAACTCCTCTATCGACAATTGGATAAGTCAAATCGATTAATGATAAATTGATCGAATTTTACTACTACTTTTTTTTTTCATTACTTCAACATGACATGAATATACAAGCAAAGTATTAAATTTCGTATTAGTTCTAATCAGTTGATCGTACCGATCAGAAATTAGTACGAAATTTAAGGATACTGTATTGAAATTAAATATTGGTTGGTATCGAAAATATTGATAAGTAAAAAAAATAATTTTAAAAAATTAAAAATTACATAATATAATTTATTTTTTGAGTTTAAAGTTAAGTTAAAAATTCTATAATATAATCTATTTATAGACTATTTTACAAATTTTATAAAATTTAAGAATTAATTTATAATTTTAAAAAATTATCCGAAACAATATCAGCATTAACCGATATTTATAAAATACTATTTTAGAGATAAATTTGATACTGATATTAATACATTATTTTATACATTACATGCAAGGGTTCTCAAATCTCAAGAATTAATTTTTTCTTGTTTTTTTTTTATTATAAGGCTGATGAAATCATTTATTTTGATTTTTGACTTCGGATAAATTTCACTCTCTTCAAATAAGGCTTTTCACATAATGATATATGTATTGATGAGATAAGTACAAAAATTTTGTTTACTCAGTTTATATTATCCATTTCGTCCTTTTCCTGCTAGGTAGCATAATCCGACTAATTTAGAGGATACCCCATCACCTACAGAAGAACTTTTCGACCATTTTACAGATGGAAAAAGTTGGCAGAGATGGAGAAGTAAGCAAGCTAGTTAAAGAGGCATTTTTGTTGGGAAAAGTTGGCAAGATAGGACAAACAGCACATGTGCATTAACTATTAACACCACAGAAGCCAACAGGGAAACAACCGAGAAGAGTTGAATCAGAAGAAAAGAGCCCTTGTACTACCTTCTTTTACCTTGAGGGCCGTTCTCACTTGTTTTTTTTCTCTTTAATAGTTTTTGTTTTTATTATTTGTTTCTTATTCTTATTTTTTTAAATAAAAAACTTTTTATATAAGAATTATAAATAAAAATAAAAAATAATTTTCAGAATAAAGCACTCTTATATACTTTAAAAGTACTTATTAATTAATAGATTGTTTTCATTATTTAATATAATAATTTTCTTGCTAAAACTTCTTTTTTAAATATAAAAATCATATTTTCTTATTTATAATTTTCTTATTTATGTTTTTGTAAACTTTATAACCTGTATTTATAAATAAAAATAAAATAAATAAGTTTCTACAATTGATTTTTGTGCTTAAAAAAATATAAACAAAAAACTAAAAATAGAAATAATAACAAATAACCCTTGTTAAGTTTCACTAACTCAGAGCTTCACTCGTTTAATGTCCTTGAAGAATTGAAATGAATAACGCCATTTATAACATGTCAACCAATCTCTATTCAGTCCATTCATTACATATATAATTCTTATCAATTTCTGACTTGTAAGGTGTAGTTGAAGAATTTCTTATACAAATTAAACGTTAAAAGTTTAATTAAAAAGTACATAAAATTTAAATGACTATTCAACACTAAATAATATATGAATAGAGTGTCGAGTAGTCACAATGAGGTTCTCATTATTTCATTAATTAAACATACATATTTTTTATTATTTGTGTTTTTATTATTTAAAAGTCTTGCAAAGATTAATTGTTTTGAGATAATAAAATTTGATTAAGTACATCAATTGCTATTTATTCATTTTTTATGCAAATTAAATCTGAATTCTGGTGCGTTGACTTTCTTTTCAAGTTCAGAGTCTCCACTTCTTATGAATACCAATAATCATCATTCCTCATTAAAATGTCAATCTTTATTTGTTGTACTTTAGACCTGCAAAATAAATTCAACACTTGCAACTTTGCGACAAGTTAGGTAATACAACCATAATTATAATCACAATATTATAATTACAATTCGAGTTATTATTAATTCTGTTTATTATACTTGTAATTATACCCGCATTATCCATGATTATCCCTACTTACAATGCAAGGGAAATCCAATAAATAGAGACAAAAAACAAGTGGGGAACTATTCCTTTCAAGTCCATATTATGGACAGGACGTGCCCTAATATGGACTTAGCAAACAAAGAAGACGAGGACATCACCTAAACAAAATCTATTCCATCTTCCATTTACATATAAATCTTTATCCATCTCTCTTGTTCTTTACTAGACAAAAGGAGACCCCTCAATTCAATTGCCAAGAGGGTCTTGCCATGCAGGGTTGCTCCTCCCTTTCCGGCGGCTGACCATGGTGGTGGGTCCGATCGGCCCCATTGTCCACAACCATATGCTGCACCGTCCCAACCATCTTCACTACTACACTGGTCCCTCCCCAAAAGGCAAAGGACGAGTATGAACATGGTCATCAATCACGTCCTTATCTTGTAGTTATATTGCTAGCAACATTAAGAAGGAGAAACTTAAGAAAATCAGAAGAGACATGCAAGTTGATGGGAAGATACTTTTGTTAATGCATTCCCTTAGCTATACATTTATTGTTATTTGGTGATGGTGATCGACTTTTTGTTTGTTTTCTGGTGCAATTACATTTGATCGTTGAAACAACCGGAAACATGGCTCCGATGTGTTTCTGGTCAACTTTCCGATGCTTTCCAATGCTTTCTTTCTCATAATAGATTACGACCCTTGTGATGGGATCTTAGAGACCAGATATTATGGAGAATAGTGGGGCTATTGATGTGTATCCAAAAGGAAGATGAAAATGAATGATGAACATACATGGTTGTTGAAAAATATTAAATTTGTTTTATGAACCCTTGTTGTTGTTGTTAATGTTGTTATTTGTATCGATTTCTGTATTGTATTAGTATATTTTTTTATTTTTATGATGTTTTTTTTTTCGATTTTTGTATTTAAAAAAACCAAAAACCAAAACCACTTACAAAATCTGAAACGAACAAAGCCTAACGTTTTTTATCAAATATAAATTTGTAAGTTCATAATTATATTTTTAATATTATTTAAAAAAATTTCTTTTCGAAATATTTTTATACAGAACTATTAAGATACTTCGAGAATTTAGCACATTTAGTATCACTTTTCGTTTCTATTTTTTTGTTTATTTTTGTGTATGTGTATTGATTTTTGCACTGTTTTTATTGATTTTGTATTTTTTTTTGCTTTTGTATTGTATTAGTATATTAACTTTTTTTATGTTGTTTTTATTAGTTTCTATGTTTTAAAAAATAAGAAATGAAAATCGGAAACAGAAGTAGAAACAAACATGATAAATTTTTAGTTAGTTAGTTTAACTTTCTCTTATTATCTCATAACTTTAAAAGTAATTTATAAGTGATAGGTTTATAAAATCCATAATCTAAATTACAGAACCCATGTTTTTTTCTCTCCTTTGTTGGTATTCTAAAAAGTTATTTTATAAGTTCTAATAACAACGATCATATTTTTAATTAATATTTTACTAATATAGAGTCTAAAATTTTGATTAATTAATCTAGCTTTCTATTCTCATCTCATAAATTACTTGTAAGAGTTAGGTCTATATAATCCATAATCTTGCTTAAACTAGAGGTAGATCTAAGGGAAAAACATATATTATTCTTTCGTTTGTAGGTATTCTAAAAAGAAATTTTACAAGTTCCAATAACATGGATCATATTTTTTAATTCATATATCCATAATGTGGATTTATTATTCATATATCAATTATAAGCTTTATATGATATTATTGAATAATCCCTTCAATATTTAATTTCTACTGCACATTCGCACATATTCATTAGAGGTGTAGAATATATTCTATTAGCCTCTCAAGTCAAACTTTAATGGTGAGATATCTTATACAGGGAAGGACAGGCCAACCTCAAAAAGGACAAAAGGTGACCATAAATGGATGTCGGGAGAACCACCTGAATACACAAACAATCTCTCATATGATTAAAGTAAAGCAATGTAAACCTGAAAATAGTCAGACATTGCCATGAAGACACACACGTCTCATGTTTTATATGGTTAGTAATGTCTCATTCCAGATTTTGATGGTTCATGCATGTTTACTATTGTGATGATGATGATGTTGACAATGACGACGAAAAAGAAGAAGGGCATCCTCTACGATTTGCTTTGGTCTCGAACACTTTGAAACGTTATGAAAAGTTATAGAGTCTGGTTGTGTATCAAGAGTTTGTCTGCTAATCTTTGTCCTTAATTAGTAAGAAGGAAACACCAGTTCCACTATTAGGCAACTAAAATTGTGCAAGTTCTGTTAAAGATAATGTAGAAATTCGTAAGTATGATATTTGTTTTTCAGTTGAATAAGTCAATTACTTGTCTTAATTTTATGTGTAGTTGGTTCGTGTAGGAGATTTGAATTTGATGTTTAGTTAGTTGTTGAATTTTTGGGATTTACTCTTTATTTACTATGTATTTAAATTCTTGTGATGGTTAATAAACATTTACTCCTTCTTTCCCATATATTCTCCTTCTCCTTGTTTGTTTTTTGTTTGATAAAAGTTCTGTGTAGCTATTTTATACTTATTTGTTCTGCTTTTCTCTTGATCTAACAATATAAGAGGAAAGATTCGTTGAGTTCAAATACCTAAAATATAAAGTTAATATATGGTATCAGAGTTTAAGTCGGATTAGGGTCAAGTTCAAAAATTTTAGAAGACAAACTCAAATGATTTTGTACAAACTATGGATGGAGAGAGAATGATATAGACGGTAAATTCACTTGTGAGAGAGAAATTATTGTAAAAAATTACAAATGAATTATTTTACATTGAAAAAAAAATAAAAAATTAAAGTAAGTTATATATAACGAAAACCTATAATTCAATAAGGTTTTAGTATAATAGATGATGCTCTTCCATACTTAAAAAATAGAAACAATAGTGTTAAAGAAAGTGCTATTTTTTTTAATTTGTTCTATTTTTAATTTTAAAATAATTTTATATAATAAAATATTTAAATATAGACAATATTTTATAATAGAAGGGAAGGTAATGTAAATAGAGTTTTACAGCTGAGCTAAACAAATAGTTAGTAGAGATAAAATTTTAAAATTTAAATCTTACAAGGAAAATTTTTATTATAATTCACTAAAGAAGAATTTTTTAATAAATGTACATCAGTTTTCCATTAAAATTTAAAAAATTCTTTGTCCAATAAAGCGTAATTGATTTATATACAGGCTGCAGTATCATAAACGTGTTTTTCATTTACAATTTAGCTGTAAATTTGTACTTTGTACTTTTTTTGCGATAGGTGGCTCAAGTGCTCTACAGAATAACATTGGAAATCATTTAAATGTAGACATTCTGATATTAAAGGTAGTTTCTAATTTTTTAACGAAAAATAAGATATCAAAAGTGTATTATTTTTTTATTTTGTAAAAGAAAATTTAATTACATAAAATAATTGGTAATCAAAGATCTCGATTAACTCTAGCACGTGCCAAAGTTTTTGGGATTTGTTTATGGACTGAATGCAGCATAATAAAAAGAGAAAATACAAATAACATGGGATTGTTAAAGAGAGAATGAATATCTATGAGCATGTTTGGTAATGTTTTTTATTTTGATTTTGATTTATTATTTTTCATATAAAATTTAAAATAATATTATATTAAAATAATACAAAAAATAAAAAATACAGAAACTGATAATAATACATAAAAATAAAAATTAAATAAAAAATAAATAATCAAATCAAACAACCCCTAACTAGTTAATTTACATACTTTAGGAACTTACATGTTGTACATTGGTAAACAGAAAAACGATTTTGTACATTTTGAGTTGTGAATTTTAATTTTTTATTATGATTATTGTATTTTTGTATTGATTTTTTTTTACGGTATTAATGTAATTTTCTTATCAATTTTTGTGTTGAACAAAACAAGAAACTAAAATTAAAAATTAAAACGAATCTAAACAAGGTTAAATATTAGTAATATTTCTCATACCCTTTTGATCAAAATGTAAGCCTTTGGAACTTCATTTTTTTTAAAAAAAAGAGAGAGAGAGAGAGACCTATGTAATTTGAAAGCAGACATTCTAGTTTGGTTATCATTTACATGTGTTTCCGCTGACAAGAAACAGGGGAGGAATATGAGCCATTAGATGGTCACAGGTGGGAGGGACAACATTTGGTCAATTAAAGACTGAGTGAACAGTATAGTATTGAGCGGAGATTGGCATTAAATAGTTGCATGGATGAAGCCGCGTCGTCTTGCCAATTTAAAGAATGGGCAGCCTGGAATAGAAGAGAATCCTCCACGTTTTAGACTCGTGCTTTGAAACGTTAACGTCTGTGAAAACCTTTTGTAGCCATTTCCTGATTAGAGGTTAAGTATCAGAAGTTTGTCTGCATTTCTTTGTCCTTAATCAGTAAGGAAACACCACTTCCAACTAAAATTGTTCAAGTTCTACATATATTATTGTAGTTCCTTTGAGCGTTTGTTGATGGAATTGATAGTAGAGCTAACTCGACTGGCTCTAGGAACAACACAAAAATTAAGATAGATAATACAAAAATTTTAAAAATTTATAAAATTTAATATAAAAATATAATATCCACAATTAAAAATTACAACCAAAAGCTCAATTAAACGGTCCCTTAAAATAAACATAGCCTTAATCTACATGAAAAATGAAAAATATTCAGGTAGCTGTGAACCGAAGAAACAAGCAGACTAACGGGTCTAATTACATGGTTAGCACGCGTTAGACGCCAGTGGGCACCAACTCCGTGCAAGGACTTAAATGCTTCTTTGTAATGTATTACATACTTAAAATAAGAAAAACAGGTGATCCGTCCCTAGACAAATGATTATTCAACCTTCAATCATTTTCATATTGAAAATCTTAAGGATCCAGTTGCAAATACTGTTTGAAAAATAGTACAGTGTAGATAATGTTCTTACATACTTGGAAAGTATGAACAAGATCGCTAAAGGAAGTGGGAAATTTTTAATTAATGATGATAATGATGGTGTTTCATGATCGGTCAAAATAGGGACCAGATTTATAACTTGGAAATATAGGGAACATGAATAACGGATCCCATATGAGGAATGATCAGTCGGTGAGCTACAAATTAACATTAGTTGTTTCATTATCTTCCAAAATTTGTATTATATCGTCCAGTTGGCCACTACAAGCAAGGTTGGAAGTATTAAAGGTCTTTTTAGTATTGTTATTGATTGTAATTTTTATAATTTTGTACTATTTTTTAATTTTGTATTGTATTAGTGTGTTATTTTTTTTAATTTTATACTATTTTTTATTTTTATATTAAAAAAAACTTACCAAACAGGTTCTAAATTAAAGACCTGTTTGATTCAACTTTTAGTTGTAATTTTTATATTTTTTTATTAAATTTTGTGTATTTTTATAAATTTTTGTGTTATCTTTCTTGATTTTTATATTGTATTAATATATTTTTTTGTGATATTTTTTAATTTTTATGTTTAAAAAAATTAAAAACTAAAACTAAAAATAAAATCAGAAAAGGGCCCTAATAAGTGATTTTTTTATTTTTGTTTTCTTTTTTTGATTTTTAATACAGAAATAAAAAATAGTATATAAATTAAAAAATAACACATAAATAAAATATATAATTAAAAAACAGTATAAAATAAAAATATATAAATTTTAAAAAATTTTAAAAATAAAAATAAAAATAAAAATAAGAAACTAACCAAAACAAATCTTTATTAATTTCTTCACGTACAAGTGACACCACGTGCTGAAACTTGTGGCCCCTGGCGCCCTGTTTCCAACCACTTGAAGAAGATGCAGATTGGTCGTAACTCAGAATGGTGGGTCACAGTGTCAGACTCACACCATCAGTATGTGGTGCAGATTGGTCGTAACTCAGAATGGTGGGTCGCACCATCATTATATGGTGATCTTCTTTTAAGATCATCAATGATTATTATGAATAAAATTATTTAAAATATATTTTTGCATATTTTAAAAAATATTTGTAGCTGACAGATATTTATAACTACTGTCTCTGCGTCAAATACTTAAAATTTTTAAATATATTGTAAGATATTTATTTATTTTTTTCAGAAATTAGGGCTCTTTAGTAATTTTATTCAAAAAAAATTTTAAATTTGTAAAGAAATTAAAGAAAATAATGTAAATATATATTTTAAATTATATGAGTTGACATTTATATACATAAATAATAATATAAATAATAAATAATAAATAATTTTAAATTTAAAAATTGGTAAGAATTGCAGGAACTCCCCGTAGGGGATTTTGTTCCTTAAGCTATATTTGGTGTTACTTTTTTAGTTAGTTTGGGTTTTTTGTTTTTTCAAGTACACAAATAAAAAAATAAAAATTATAATTAAAAATTACAATTAACAATAATACTAAACATCTTCTTAAAATTTTTAATGAAAATAACAAGTATGTCCTTGTATATTTTGAACTTATTATATAATATATAAAAGTATTTAAATTCTTGAGTCAATATCACTTTTACCCCCTGAATTTTTGACAATTATCAAATACCCCCCTGTGTTTTTAAAAATATCAAAG
>JAOXYD010100140.1:0-11756 GCA_028565735.1 Pinacopodium congolense | reverse complement strand
TAAAAAAATATATAAATAAAGTTTAATTTTTAAGTAAGTTTTAAAATATAAAATTAAATTTAAATTATACAAAAATTCAGTAAAAATCTACTTAAAAATATTATAAAAGTTACTTAAAATAATTTTATTAATAACTATTATCTTGATCTTCAATTATGAATTATACTTATTAGTTTACATGTATTATTATAAGAATACATTTTTAATTTATTAATATTATTTTACTTAATAATAATAATTAAATAATTTAATTGTATTTTAAAATATTATGTAAAAATATTTATTTATGAGATGAATCTATATTAAAAATTTTAAAATAGGTTATTAATTTAAGTTTTTTCACATTTCTCAGTTAAGTGACTAAGTTTTGAAAATTATTTCAATGGAATTATTAACGTTTAAAAAATTAACCGAAAGAGATAAAAAAGTCGGAGTTGGTCGGGTCCAATTAGGCTTGATGAGTCGAGTCGAGTTCAATCCGTATCCGTCACCTATCTGCAACATATCTGATGACGTAGCAAGCCACTTCATCGCCATCAAATTCTAACTAACAATGTTAATATTTTTCATTCATTTAGTTAATTTTTCAAATGTTAGGCACTTAACTGAAAATTTTTAAAATTTAGTCACTTAACTGCAAAATATGAAAAGATTAGTCATTTTTTTACTATTAACCCTTTAAAATATAAGATGTTATTTTTAAAATAATTTTATAATTTATTTATCTATAATATATTTAATTATAATAAAAAATGTTAATACAAGTATTTTAGATAAAAACGTGGTTTACGGTTCTTTATATAAAACAAAAAGTTTATTTTATCCCTTAACATTTGAGAAATAGTTTAATGTGACTCTTAACATTTTTTAAGGCACCACTTTACCTCCCAATATTTATAAAATGATGTAATTTGCTCTCTTTACAAAATAGTGCATATGATCCCTTAACATTTACAAAATGTTACATTTTACCTCCTTAATATCAATTCTCTTAAGATCTTATTGGATAAATATTAATTTTATCAATATTTTATAAATGAAATATTAATTAATCATTATGAAAGCAATTAACAAAATTATAATTAAATTGGTATTAAAAGCGCAATTTACATCATTTGGTAAATGTTAAGGATTATTTTTAATTATAATTGGGGTAGAATGCATTATTTTTCAAATGTTAAAAAGTAAAATGATACATTCAAATACATTAGAGGTAACTTAAACCTTTTTAAGAATATTAGAGGACAAATTATACCTTTTACCTTTATATAACATTGGAAGATTTAAAATCATTGATAATGATAAGATACAACCTCCTTTTAAAATATAATTTTAATAATAATTATTATTTTAATATTTATATTAGATTTCATTCTAATTTAAATTATTAGTAATTATATAATAATAAATATTAGTATTTTATTATATATTTAATTTTATAATATATTTTATAATTTATATAACTTATTATTCTATACTAATTTCACGTCAATTTAATGACACGTAATGTAACGCTTCCAAAAATTTAACCATAATATGCAAAATATAAATCCAAATAAAATTTTAATAAATCCATATAGTAAGGTCCACAACATAAATCTAGTCCAAAATGCTAAATGTAATTCTTATAATGCCCAAACAACAACTAAATTGATCCAAATAACAATATCCAAAGGTCTTAATAGTTCATAATAAAAATCCAAAATCAACTCATCGCGAGCCCCCTACTTTTGGCAACGAAACCACACTAACTGGATCCTCGAAATATAATCAGTCTCCTAAAAATAGTCCACAGGTAAGGAGTGAACTGTCTATTCAGTAAGAATTTCATATTTACCCTAATCTCGTTATATTAATTATATAAAATCTTGTATGTGGATTCATGTATATATTATACAACAATATAATCGTAATATCCAGACATGCAATAATGCATATTTATGATGCCTTAAAATGAAATTTCATTTATTAATTCTAACAATTTTTATTTGTTATACTTATTAGGACCCCGCTTAATCTAGTAGGCTATATTCAATTGTCAGCCGGCACAATCATCAATTTCGGTGGATAAATCAAATATCGTATGCGCATGTATGTGTATATATATCAGGCACAAGGTATCACATCTGATATCCCGAAATCACTTTGATGCCTAGCCGCGGTCCCCAGGACTCAGGATTCCCCGGTATCACTCTGATACCTAGTGTTCGGTGTGACATCCTCATGACTTAGGATGCTGTGACGCTACCCACTTTAGTGCCTAACCCGTATCAATATCAATTTCAATCTCAATCACATAAATATAGGACCACTAAATACACATGGCCTAGGTAAGCTAACGATTACTCGGTCTAATTGTTGGTTTGTCTCACTAAACATCTCTTTTGTAAATCTCAATTTCTAATTATATCAATCTTGTATCTATCATATCCAATTATTAATCTATCATATGTCATGTCTGTTCATGATGCATTTAAAAAAACAACTATCATCAATCAATTATGTTCAAATAGCTCATGTAACATAATCAAGCATTCGATCTTAATTTGAAAGTCATACCATTCCCAATTTATTATTAAAAGAGAATATTCAATCAATATTAATCACACAGGCAAACTATCATCTATTAACATTCAATTCACTAATTAAATAAATTTCATGTTTTCAGAAGATATATTAAATCATTTTTCAATTAAATCATGCTTAACAAAAATTTATCATACAATTAAGAAAATCCATATTCATTTAATCTGCATAATATTCAATTTATAATATTTTGCATTAATTAAATGTTGTAAGGGTAAATTAAGAAAAATTTTACTTGAAACTCCTAAAGTCCAATTTCCTTAGTTCAACTTATTTAGATCCTGTTAAGAAAATCATAGTTTACTAGGCCTAAAATAATTCAATTAAAGTCCAAACTTAATTATGAATTCAAAAAGGCTCAATTTAATCTCTTAGGCTTACTAGCCTAAAAGGTCACTCCAAAAGTCCAAAATGTTAACTAAATTCTCAAAATCCAAACAATCCAATTCAAAATAAATTCCCAAGTCCAAAACCTAAAACAATTGAAAGTCCAAATCAATTCCAAAAGTCCTGTAGCCCAATTAATGTTCCAAACCCAAAAAGAAACACCATAGTTAGACCTTTAAGCCCAAATCAGTTTCCATCCAGACCCAAATGCCCTTTTAAGGTTCATAACTCATTTCCATTCAGGCCCAAATACCCTTGTAAGGTCCAGAACTCATTCTAAGGCCTAAATCAAATTCCAACTCCCAATTTACTTCAAATCCAAAAGTCCATTAATTAATAATTGGACTTAAACTCCAAACCCAAAATAAAACTCATTTCTAATTATCAAGGCTCATGGCCTAAAGCCCTTAACCTATTATGGAAATAAAATCCATATCTCCCTTAGCCCACCCATCTTCTTCCTCAACATCATCTTCTTCATTTGATATCTCCTTCTTCCCTCTTACTTCTTTTCCCGTAATAAGTCATCTTCTCTGATGACGCTTCACTGCCGACAAGCCTACCTTCTCCGATTTCTATTAAATCCTTACACCTTTTAAATCTTCACAACTCAACCTCATATCTATAAACAACCTATATAAATAAAAGAAATGACAGTTACCGTAAACAATGTTCATTAATGGTAAAACGATGGTGGCAATAAAGAGATTTATTGATGATCTTAATCATCTGATCTAGAAAAATGAAAAACAAAAATAATAGAAAAATTACCTTTGATTTCTTTGAGGATGAATCTAAAGAGATTTGGCCAATCAAAAGAAAACACAATGAGGTAAGAAGTGAAGAGCTGAATCAAATCAAAAGAGAATATGGCCATATATACAAAAGAAGAAAGGGGGATGGTAAAAAGTTTCAGAGGGGATGAGAAAAAGTTTCGACTTTGTTTAGCTAAGGGCATTTGGTAACACTTCTATTTTTTTTGTTGTTGTTTTTTATTTTTATTTCTTATTGTTGAATTTATGTTTTTCTTATGAAGAAAAACGAAAACATGTTTGATTGATATTTGTAAGAAAAAAATAAAAAACAAAAACGTGTTTAGTTGATATTTATAAAAAAAAATATTTAATAATGATAATTTAATATGAAATAAATTTAAATTATTTGACCAAAAAACTCTTATACACCTTAAAAATATACTATTAGTTAATAGATTGTATTCATTATTCAATGTAAAAAAAATCTATTTATAAAATCTATTTTCAAAATGCAGAAAAACAACATTTTATTATTTCTCTATTTCTGTTTATATTTCTCTGATTTTGAAAACAGAAAATATAAACAGAATATAGGCAAACACATTTTTTCCTCTGTTTCTCTATTTTTTGAAAATAAAAACAGAAAACAGAAAATATAAACACAAACAAACAGCCTTGAGTTTTTATTTTTATTTTTATTTTTTATTTTTTTTAAATAAAAAAATAACACATAAACTAATAATAATAATATATTAATAAAGTAAAAAAATCAAAAAAATACAAAATTTAATATAAAAATATAAAAATTACAATTAAAAATTATAACAATCAACTCAATTAAAACGTGTGAAAAAAATTTCTCAAGAAAATTGTTTTTTTTAACTATAGGCTGCTTGGGTTTTAAAAAGGAATTTGGGCCGGATGTTAAACTTAAACCTTGTCCCATTCGATTACATTTTAAAAACATTGCACGTGGCTAAATTAAAGTAGCGATGGCCTTACCATAAGAGTCTGCAAATCTATATTCTCCTTGGTAACAACTTCCCCGTTGAAGACCGCCATCAATCATTCACACAAACGAACGACAGAGAAGCAAGAAAAGAAAAAAGGAAAAAAACGTGGAAATGTCCCTCACCACTAGCCTCCGCCTATACAATCCAACTACGTCCAGGACCACTCGCCTTTGTTCCTCAGCATCTTCTCTTCTTCCCACTAAATCTCTTTCCGGGTTTCTTTCCTTCCACCCCATCTCGAGATCGCACTCACTCCTTCTTTCGAGGGTATCTTCGTCATTTCCAACCGCCACCATGGGTGACGCTCCTGACGCCGGCATGGACGCCGTCCAACGACGCCTCATGTTTGATGACGAGTCTGCTTCTACTCTCTCTGTCTCTCTGCTCTTACTCTGTTATGTGTGTAGTATTTTTTTTATTTTACTTATTCTGTTATTGCTTTGGTCCAAAGTCATTTTTTGATTATTTCATCACTGATCTTTACTTAATTGTTCCCTTTGCGAATTGGGGTTTCGAGATTCCTCTCAAGTTTGTTTCTTTTTCAACTGTCATTCGGTTTCTTGCTTTTCTTTTCCATAACCACCTTTCTTCTCGATTTCCCGTCGTCTTTTGTACGGAGAAGTTTGGGAATTTTTGTTCTAAGTTGGATGTTGATTTCGTGGAAGCAGTTTGAACATCTTGGTTCAAACGCATACGGATTTTGACTGCGTTTCTAATTTAAATTGCTCGCAGATGCATTTTGGTGGATGAGAATGATAAGGTTGTTGGTCATGACTCCAAATATAATTGTAAGTGAAATTATGGCTTCTAGCGATCAATAAGGAATATGACTTCCTGTATAGAATTATCAACTTTTGTGTCCCTCTCATAATGTGCCTATTCGATTGAACTTGGTGTGATGTTTCCATGCATGAACTAATCAGTCGAATTCAAATCAATTGAAGGGAAATATACAAAATGAAAGCTTAAACCTGTTGAACTTTAAATCATGTCTTGGAAACTCAGATACTGTCACCTTTGGTGCATAATAATGGTTCTCTAGTTGTAGTATTATATGCATAATTTGTGGTTTCGCTACTCAATGTCTTTGGTTTGGGTAGCTCTTCCTTTAAAGTCTGTTACCTTTTCAAATTGGTAGGTCATTTATGGGAAAATATTTTGAAGGGCAACTCTTTGCACCGAGCATTCAGCGTGTTTCTGTTCAACACAAAACGTGAGCTACTCCTTCAGGTTTGTGGTCTCTTAGTTATGTGTTGCAGTTGAATGGATTGTATGTGATGGTTTTGATTCTTGGAACCTAACATGCCATGCCAATCACTATGTTTCTCTTGTCACACATTGGTTGAGGGGCTGGGATATGGAGACTAGTTCAAATGCTTATTATGTGAGAATAAGAATCGCTGTTGAGAATACTTTTTCTGAATTAAAAAGCCTATGGCCTATACTAACTGTGGATGCCATCGCACCACCTAGCCGAACAAAAAGCATGACAGATACAGGGAAGGAACTGTATCGTCGTATAGGTGCTGCAAAGATAATTTCACAATAATTCTAGTTAGACTCAACCATCAAATTGTAAAGAAGGATATTCTGCTTTCAAGAAACCATCCAATTGACCTTTTCCAGGACTTAATGAATTGGGAAATGAACTTGAATTTTATGTAATTCCAATGCAGGTTTATGCCGACTGACATGTTGATTACCGATGAAACTTGAGAATTAAGTTGTTAGATACAGATAAGAATTTTCATACACAAAGTGAGGCCAAAAGAACTACCATTTGATGGATAGCAGTAAGAAAGAAGTGAGTCATGCTAGGAATGCTGTTCTTACTCTGAGAATGTTGAATATGGTGTGAATCAACCATATTTCATTTATCTGTTTTATTGGTGAGGATCAATGAGATATCAGAATGTGAAAGCATGCTTCTCTTAATCTTAACAGCAACGCTCTGCAACTAAGGTGACATTCCCGCTGGTGTGGACAAACACTTGTTGCAGCCATCCTTTATATCGTGAATCCGAGCTTATAGATGAAGATGCTCTTGGTATATACTTGTGTGCGCTTTACAATCTGAAAAAAGCTTACAAGATCACAGTGTTTGACTTTTTTCTTCCTTCTTTCTTTATTAGGGGTGAGGAATGCTGCACAAAGGAAGCTCTTGGATGAGCTTGGTATTGTTGCTGAAGATTTGCCAGTTGATCAATTCATTCCAGTAGGGCGCATGCTGTACAAAGCACCTTCTGATGGAAAATGGGGAGAGCATGAACGTAACGTTTCAAACTCTTGTTACTCCCCGCTTGCTCTTTTCAATTTCTCATCAGTATGTTTGAATCGGAGACCACGATAATCGTTCGGTTAACGCTGTCATTATCCGTTTATGTTGCAGTTGATTACCTGCTCTTTATTACCCGTGACGTGAATTTAAATCCGAATCCTGATGAAGTAGCCGATGCCAAATATTTTAACCGGGAACAGCTAAAGGAGCTCTTGAGAAAAGCAGATGCAGGTGAGGAAGATATGAAGTTGTCTCCATGGTTCAGACTGGTTGTGGACAACTTTTTGTTCAAGTGGTGGGATCATGTGGAGAAAGGGACAGTTAAGGAAGCAGCAGACATGAAAACCATCCACAAGTTGCTTTAAAGTGTTAGCTAGCCTGGAATTTGGGGCAAGAGATAGATTTTAGTAGCATCAATATTCAATAAACTTGGATGTGAATAAGTTGCCATCTTAATTGGCATTTCATTGTCATTGTAAAGCATAAAAGACTTATAATCTGGATGTGTGATCACTTATATTAAAAAATTTCAGGGCTATGAATGACATAATTATTTATTCCAAGTAATTTATTCAAGAAACGAGTTAAATTAAACGATGATATCCAATTTAAAAGTTTAATAATAAGCATTAATGCAAAACAGAAATTTAGCTTGTTTTTCCTGATATTTATACATCAAAAGCTATAAATTTTGTGTCAAAGAACGATATAAACATAAAATGGAAGCAGGAACTTCATTTAAATGGGATTATAAAAGAGTTTAAATTATCTTTTAATTGTTTTTAAAAGTATCATTTTACTCCTTAATTATAGTTAAAGTATTTAAATTTAATAAATTTATTAGACGTAAATTAAATTGCTTTCTTATGATTGATTATAATAAAAATTTTGATTAAATTAATTTTTTTTTTTTTTTGTTGGCATGAGCAATTCTTCCTTTACAGCAAGATTTGATCTTTTGGCACTTACTTTAATGCTGGATACAGAAATCCAACGACCTTTTATTTCTCACGCACCAAAGGCTGCGCTTGGGGGAATTTCCATTGTAACAGAGGCTCCTTTTTGTTCTTTCACTACAATGAACGTGTCAGCATTAGCGGACCAAATTTCGGAGCATCCCATGTTTACTCGACATAATGGCGCGTGGCGATCATGCCGGGTTCGGATGCTAGATCTTTTAATCAATAAGCCAGTGAACATTAAGATTAGCCATACTACTCTCTCTCTCTACCCGCACTACCCCTCGCTCTCTCTCTCTCTAGTTTCAGAGACCAGTCTCGTCACTCGCTGCATATTCTCGAATCCCACAAAGCTTAGACAGTTTCTGTGTTTAGTTTCATCTTTTGGGGTTCCTATCCCAGGTAAAGTTACAAACTTTTTTTTTTTCCCTAAATGATATTATAATAATTTTGCTGTGTTTTTTTCTTTAGTTGATTAATTCTCATGTCTTTCTGAGATTTAAGTTGATTCGGATCGATCCCATTTCAGTACGATTTGTTTATGAGTTGAAGAAGATCCGAATGAAACTAATCGAATCTTAGCAGCTAATAATGGATCATTTTAGGATGATAATTTACTGTTCTTTGTGATCTATTAAATGATCTTAATTACTTGTTATTTCCATTTGTGGAAGTTTATTTTTCCAAAATCATCATAAGTTAGCATCTTGTCTCTTAGATAAATGCATCTGCTATGGCTCAGATATTATCCAAAATTTAAGATTTTAATTCTTCAATCATGAGCAGAAAGTTATTGTGAGGAATTGGTTAACACATCTTTGTCTCCTTTGTGTTCGACATATTTCCTTGATGACCATATGCCATATGTTCTTAGCTTTGCAAGATATATACTATAATTGACTGGCTTTTGTAGTTATACTTTTGTTTTCTTGTGCATAAGCTTTTGCATAAGGGTATTAAGGACTGACAAATAGATAAGCTTATGACCTTGGAGTTATGGTGATTCAGGTTTATTAGGTGTTTGTTGTTTGATTAAGAATATTGTTTGCTGATTTGGCTTTAAAAATGAAATGAAAATGTTGAAAACAATACCATGTCGAACTTTTCCTACGTGTTGAGCTGGAGGGTTTTGCATTCTATTTTAAGAGTGTTTGATGAATGGTCTTCTTGTGATTGTAGTTGGATTTGGTGCATAATCATAGTATTTTGTGGACTACCTAACAGGATTTCACACTTCACAATCAACATGATGTCTTCTTCATGCTGAATGATTTTAAACAACAGCTTAAACTACTAGCTTTACTATTCTGTTTTGGAGTATGATTACTGGATTGAATTATAAGAAACAGATTTCATTTCATTGCATTAATTCTTTAATTTCTTAAGGGCTGTTTGATATCACTTTTTTTTGGTCATGGTTTTTAGTTTTTGTTTCTATTTTTTAAAGAAAAACAGAAACCCGTTTGTTGACATTTGTAATAAAAATTTTTTAAATAAAAATCTGTCTACTTGAAGTTTATAATTAAAAACTGATTTAATTGTAACAACTAAATATGAAATAAATTCATATTTTTAGACCAAAACATTCTTATAAACCTTAAAAATACATATTAGTTAATAGATTATGTTAATTATTCAATCTATAAAACTTTGTTTTGAAAACATGTTTTTAAAATGTGGAAAAACACAATTTTTTGGTTTCTCTGTTTCTGTTTTGGTTTTTCTAATTTTGTAAATAAAATACCAAAACAGAATGTAGCAAACAATTTTTTTTCTTTGATTTCTGCGTTTTTTAAAACATTAAAAAAAACTCAAACCATAATCAGAATCAAATTGGCCCTTAGTTTATGTGGAGGCTAAGAGTTGACAATGTGATAGAATTGTAGCATGTATTTTATGGTCAGGTTCCTAATCAAGTTTAGTAAGAAAGAGATTAGTTGATATAGACCAGATAATTGAGTAAGCGCAAATCGGGATTTATATCAGAAATCTCTAAGCAGTGGTAGGGAAGCTTGTAAGACAATTTGGACAATTTTCTTTCTTCATGTCAGCTATTACTTTTAGCATGTATGTAGTACATATTTATCATATTTGGCTTATTTAACAAATTGAGATACTTTGTGCTTCTTATCTGTTTTATTCATTGATAAGCATGTGCTTATTACCCTGAAAGGCACTTGGAGTAAATGGCATCGGTCACAACTGCCGAAGTTTGTGATGCAAACCCACAGCTGATTGTGAGTGGTGAGCTCCGAGCACTCCAACCAATTTTTCAGATTTATGGTCGGCGTCAAGTATTTTCTGGCCCAATCGTGACCCTTAAGGTCTTTGAGGACAATGTTTTGATTCGTGAGTTTCTTGAGGAGAAAGGGAATGGGCGAGTTCTTGTGGTAGACGGTGGAGGCAGTTTGCGATGTGCAATACTTGGAGGGAATCCCGTGGTGCAAGCTCAGAATAACGGATGGGCGGGTATTGTCGTCAATGGCTGCATAAGGGATGTGGATGAAATTAATGGTTGTGACATAGGTGTTAGAGCTCTGGCTTCTCACCCCATGAAAGCTAATAAGAAGGGTATTGGGGAGAAACATGTTCCTATAACAGTTGGAGGGACCAGAATCTCTGATGGGGAATGGCTTTATGCAGATACTGATGGAATCCTGATTTCTCGAACCGAGCTGTCTGTCTGAGACGACATGACAGGTTTATTTTGAAGACAGTAGTTACAATATGCGACTATCATTCCTGGAAAATAAGTTTTCACTGATGAGTTTGTACTGGAACTTATTTTATTAAGCTATGCCCCTATATGGCAAAAAATGTAATATACGCTGAATGTGTGAAATGATGCTCGCTTTGCTTTAAGCAAATCTGTCGTCTTCGTATGGACGATGGCTTGCCCTTGGATTTGATACTGCTTTTGCTCATCGGATGGGTATTTGCAGCTGTTGTTCCCCTCTGAAGACAGGTTCTTACGTCGAACATCATTTCTCATCTGAATTTTATGTGTTCAACGTTCTGCCAGCATTTTTTTCCAAATTAGGATCGAACTCTCCATGACATTCTTAATTGTATTATTTATAACTTCAGACAATATAGATTCTAAATCAACTTTCATTTCAAGGCATAACTTATATTTTTTGTGCTTCATATTATTTGAGTATTGTTGCAAGAAATATGGCTATCTATGCTCCCTCCCATTAATCTCACTGTTCCTAGATTTATCCATCAATGGTAAAAATTTCTTTTTCACCCATTTTTATAATAGCTCGAGTGAATTTGAAATGAGCTCCGCTAAAGTTTGAAGCAGATAATCAAATTTTGGACCTATTACATCGTCGAGCTCACTTAGAAGATCAGTCGTATTCCAAGCTGCTTAGAGAATGATGATGATTCATGTTCGATTGGGTAGCCTTGATCACAGTTAGATTTATAACTGGTTAATCGTCGGTTCAATAATCAATGGTTATGGTTCAATAACTGTAATCATAATCAACGGTTTTAAACTGTAATCAGAACTGTTATTAACAGTTTCGATTACGGTTAGACTAATTTAAAAATCGTGAACCGGTGGTTAAACTGACAGCTTATTTGTAGTTATAAATTACCAATCAATTAATTAAAAAATATATTTTAAAAAATTAAACGAACTTTAATTTTATATTAATTTTTATAAAAAATATAACTTTATATAATTGTATGACATTTTATTTAATAGAAATATATATTTATACATATAAATAATTATAATTATGTGTGAAAGAAATTGAGTTGAGTATTT
>JAOXYD010100129.1:0-11756 GCA_028565735.1 Pinacopodium congolense | reverse complement strand
AAGGTTACTCTTTACCTTGAAAAAGATTGTACTTGTTTTGATTGATTAGTATAGAATCATCTAATAAGTAGTTGGAAGGGAGACATAGCTTATCTTTGGGGTAGGTGAACTTCCTTAAAAAATTGCCTTGTGTCTTCCTCTAACTCTCTTGTTGCATTTACTTTGACATTTGCACTAACATTCCATATTAGGTTGAATATTGGTTTAGGTTGTTAATTTTGAATTTGCAAAAAAAATTTAATACCCAATTCACCCCACCCCCTCTTGGGTGCCATAGGACTTACACTAAGACATACTCGTATTCATCACTCAACCTTAATTTAATAGATCATCCAAATTATCTTAAACCGTAGGTTCCATAAACTAAATTGCACTCTCTCTTAAGCTATGTAATTCTTATTCAGTTTTGATAATTCAAGTGAAAGTTCCCTCTATCTTAAATTATCAATTGAATACATTAACACAATCTATGGAATCTATAGATTTAATTAAGTTAACACCCAATTTGGACATTTCATGTAAGTTTATATCTAGATTTCCATGCAAGTTGCATCACTTATAGATTAATCTATTACTACGTTTGATTTCTTAATCTAAATACATGAAATCACATTATTAGAATTGAAGTTTCCATTCGCATAACAATTAAAAACTAGTTGCATTAACTATATAAGTAAATCCAAAATAAATCTGGAAATTCAATGTCATAACAAAAGGAATAATGTAATATTACATCTTAGGGTACACAACAATCTAGATCTTACATAAAAATTAATTCATAAGCATCATAAAAATAGCAACAAAAATTATAAATTTAAAAAAAAGAAGGGATGAAGAAGCTCTTGATTATAGTTCTGGAATCTCTTGACTCCTCTATAATTCTTGTAGGAAAATAACTCTTGGTCTTTAACTTTATGTGTTTAGATTTTATTCTCTCCTTTTAGTTTGCTTAAATCATTATTAGGATGGCTTGGAATTTATCTCTTGACCTTTAATGGTGGCTATAGGCTTCTAAGAGTCAAGACTCTCCCATAAAAGACCTAAAATTAATTTAAAAAGACAACGTACCCCAACTAAGTCACAGCCTGGATCACAACTATAAGCCAAGCTGTGCATCCTTCTGAAGTAAAATCACGGTTTAGCTTGTAGTCATGAGCCAAATTGTGAGCTCCATCAACTTTTTGCTCCTCTTTGTCTTTTCGAGTTGCATTCTCTATTGTTCTTCCTTTGGCCTTGATATTTGGTGTATAACTCCAAGACTCGTTACTCTTACTTTTCAAATTTATTCCACATTTAATCTAACTCTAAAAGTGCTTCCAATTGCTTACCAAAATCCCATAAAAATATAAACATTCATAGAAATAACATGAGTAGTATCTTATTTAAAAATTAACCAATTCTCCAAACAAATCACATGAAATCATCCCTCAAACTTGAGGTAATCATCCTAAAAGTTTACCTAAAATATGTATAATTTGGGTGCTGTCAAATAACCTTAAACTTGAGCTACTGCTTGTCCTTAAGTAACATCTTAAACACTTTACTCATAACAATCTCAATCATAAGTCAAAAGCTAATTTACCGTAATCAAATACCAATTAGTTTCTCACAATTCTATCATGAAAAAAACATTGTTATCATATACAATCGTACTATTAGTAACGAGTACCCCTTAATGAAAAGCATTAAGTATCTAGGTCTTTTCACATAGATCAACATATAAATCTAGTAAAGCATGTGTACATCAACCAAAACAAAATAAAAATTGATCTTGGAGCAAATAATTAGAAGTCATCTAGTATTTTGAAGTGAGTGCAAATACCTTATCATCAATGATCCCCCAATTACTCAACTAGGATACTCCTTTTAGGTTGTTTGAGATGTCATTTGCCCTTCTGATATAATGGTGAACATTTTATAGTAAACACCCTTGGTTACTTTACTAGATCACTCTTTCGAATGGCTATTAGCACCTCTTATACACTTTGACCTTTTTATCATTATAAAGCCAACGAAGTGAAAAATTTTTGATCATTTATTCAGACAACATACATTTTTTTCAATTTTTAGAAATTAAATTACATCTTATTTTGAATTCATATTAAAAAATCATATATAAAAACCTAACATCATACACAAGCGTCACCATATCACATGCAAATCAATAAAAAAAAGAAAGAAAAGAAAAATTTTGGGATTATAAATCATTCAAGAGTTGATCAATACTTAACTAAATCAAAAACATCAGTTGAATTAGAGTATTATAATTGACAATCCACTAAAAATCAAGATCATTCTAAGATAAAATATTCAAATCATAACCTTTAGACTTACAATAAATCAAGTGTATATGGTATGTACATAGTTAAGAAAGTTCACCTCCCCCAACCCCCTAATGTAAAACTAAATTATCCTTAATTTGAGAGTAAAACAAAATAAACAATAGAAAGTGTAAAGAGGGAAAGAGAACATGACTCCCATAAAAATTAAGCCCAATTTGTAAGCATAAATTGAGAGAGTATATTCCTTGAAATGTGACTGAATGTTTTAGAGAAAATGATCAAAGCTTATTACCTATTACCTGAATATAAACATTAAAGTACAAGCTCGTCCAAAAGATTAGAACAAGATGTAATAAATTAACAAAAATATAAAAAGACAAGAATATAAAAATAAACCTACAAAATGCAAAGATGTTAGGTTGCCTCCTAAAAAATGTTTGTTTAATGCCAATAACTCAAAAACCTTATTGGAGTTTAAGTCTTATCCAGATTATGACTTCACCCACTCAAATATTAAAATCTCCGCCTAGGTATAGATTAAGTTAATGTCCATTGACCTTGAAAGTTCCTTTTTCCTAGTGTGAAATCACTATAACACTGAAAAGAAACCTTGTTAATAACAAAAGGTCCATACCATCAAGATTTGAATTTACTTGGGAATAATGAAGTCTTATGTTAAAGAGAAGAACTTAATCTCTAGGTTTTAACTGCTTGATCTTTTTAATATTATGATCATGTCACTTCTTTTCCTTTTGTAAAGCCTGGAGTTTTCATAAACCTTTTAGCTTTACTCATCAAGTTCATTTAATTCAAAGAGACGCTTGTGACCTCCATGTTCTACATTATAATTAATAAGTTTAATAGCCCAATGTGCTTCTTTTTAAAGCTCAACCGATAAGCGACAATATTTTCTATAAACTATCTTATATGATTGGTACTAATTGGTGTTTTATATACTGTTCTAATAGCCCATAAAGTGTCATCCAATTTCACATATAAATCCTTTCTAAAACTCTCAATCATTTTCTCTAGTATTCTTTTTAGCTCCCCATTTGTAACCTGTATTTTTCCACTAGTCTAAGGGTGATATAGGATGGCTACTTTATGTGCCACACCAAATTACTTAAGTAATTTTCAATCTATTGGTTACAAAAATGAGTACCCTTATCAATTATGATGGTCTTAAGTGCTCCAAACCATGTAAGTAACTTTCTAAGGAACTTAACAATTACTTCAGCATTATCTGTTGCCCAATGCCACCAGAAACAAACACATAAAATAAATTCCCCACACATAAAATATCTCACACACATTAATGCTAATTTGAGGCATCTTATCTCTATGAGAGAGATTACATAGTTATTGGCAAGTATCACATATATCCACAATCATTTTTTGAATCATTAAATAGTATGGGCTAATAAAAACCTGATTATAAGACCTTATTGTCTATGTTATTCGTCTGATATTGCCCTCATATTGGTCCTTCATCTCCTCTACTTCTAAGTAAGCTACACATATCCTAATTATATGATCTTCACATATATGAAACAAATATGAATCCTCCCGTAGGTAATGATTTAAATCAGAGAAAATTTTTTTGTTCTACTAATAAATTATTCCTAATGGTATGATCTAACTTGCTAGATAATTATCATAATCTATAAATCAAAATGTATAAACATATCTAGTAATTACCTCATAGAGGCATCATCAGCGAATGTATTGATGTCTTCCTCTATTAGCTTCTCCAAGTTGTGGTTCTTAAGGTGAGAAAAATGGCATGTATCTAGGTTCTTCCCTCCTTTCTTATCTCAAATCTCTACATCCAATTCCTCAATTAACAACACTTATCTTATTTTTCTTAGTTTACCATCACTCTTAGTAAATAAGTATCAAAGTGCTAAATGATTTGTATACACAATGACTTTAGACATCACAAAATATTATTTAAATTTATCAAATGTAAAGATAATGGCATGTAACTATTTTTCAGTAGTGGTGTAGTTCTTTTATGCGTCAATCAATATCTTGCTTGCATAACAAATTGATTGAATATGTTTATCCCTACACTATCCTAATACTACTCCCACTACATAGTCAGTAACATCGTACATCAGTTTAAAAGATAACATCTTATTAGGTGCAACCAAGATTAAAGAGTTAGTCAAATTGTCCTTGAAAACATTAAACCCAATTCAGCACCCAGTACTAAAATTAAAGATTGCATCTTTCTCTAATAACTTGATAAGAGACCTAGTTATCTTAAGAAAGTCATTAAGCTTCTAATTGCCCTTACTAATATTGGTAGAGTTAATTTATCTATAGTCTCAAATTTTTCCTTATCTACTGCAATTCCTTTTACTGAAATCTTGTGGCTTAACATTATCCTTCCTTTTACCCAAAAATGACATTACTCCTAATTAAGCATAAAAATTGTGTCTTCAAATCTCCCAAGAACTTTTTGAATTATTGAATCATAAATCAAAAGAATCACCAAATTTTTTAATCCATAAATAACTCCATTATGTCTTATATTAAGTCATTAAATATCGCTAACATGCATCTTTGAAAGATCACAAGAGCATTACATAACCCAAATGAAATTCTTTTACATGAAAATGTATCATATAAACATGTAAATGTTATCTTCTCTTGATCCTCTAAAGTCATGAGAACTTGGAAGTAGCCCAAAGGTCTATCTAAGAAACAACAATATGTATGACCGAATAGTCTTTCCAACATCTGGTCAATGAATGGTAATGAGAAGTGATCCTTGTATGTTATGTCATTCATCTTGCGATAATTAATACATACTCTATAACCTATAATTGCACTTGTAGGGATAAGTTTTTCTTCTTGTTTAACACCACCATAATTTAACCTTATTGGCATTACCAATATATAACTCACATAATAACTATCATAAATAGAAAATATAATTCATCCATGTAATAATTTAATTGCCTCTCCTTTTATCACATTCTTCATTTTAGGATTAATTCTTTGTTAAGGTTGCACCACATTTTTGTAATTACCCACCAGTAAAATCTTATATTTTCAAAAAGAAGAGCTGATTCCCTGTATTGTATAGATTTTCCATGCAATTTTCTTTTTATATTCCCTTAAAATACATAGTAATGTCTCCTTTTAGCGATACAACAAGGCAAAAAATATAGTAATTGATAATTTTGAGTCTTTAGCTAAGAAAGCATACTTTAATTACTCCATTAATCTCTTACAACTCTAACTCCAGAGACTCTTTAATTAAGGGTTTTAATTTACCCTCTTTTAGGTTATCAAGATCTTCTAACATTTTATTTCGTGTTGTCTTTGTTGGCTTTTTGGGCTTCAGGTATTTCTTTTGCTCCAAGATATGAAGATTGAATGTCTCTTCTTCTTCTCCTTTGGCTATGTAAGCATTAAATAGGTCCTATGTGATTGCTTCCTACAAAACATTAGAACTTTTAGCATCAATCACATCTAAAGAAAAACATGTATCATCTTTTCTTATTAAATGTCTTATGGCTTCAAAGATTATAAACATAATTTTCTCATCTTTAACCATAGCAGTTAACTTTCCACCAGACCCATCTATCAATGTCGTTGTTGTAGCTAAAAAAGGTTAACTCAAGATCAGTGTAATCTCTACCTCATCATCCATATTTAAATCATAAATTCTATAGGAAAGATGATTTTATCAATTTTAATCAAAACATCCTTAAGTATTACCCCAGGATAATTTAAAGATCTATCAGCTAATTAAAGGTTCATCCTAGTTTGATTTAGTTCTCCAAATCCTTACTTACTAGACAAGCTATATGGCATCAAATTTATACTAGAACTTAATTATGCTAATGTCTTATTACTAATAAAGAAGGAATGATAAAACTCCTTAGATATTTTAACTTTTTTTGTAGTTTGTTTTATAGGATAGTCAAAAATTCTTCATTCAATTGTATCATAGATAAATGCTCCAGTTTCTTTTTATTTGAAAGGAGATTCTTCAATAACTTAGCATACTTCAGCATTTGTGACAAAGTTTTTACAAAATTTATTTTAATATGAAATAATTTAAGAAGTTTTAAAAACTTACCAAATTTCTCACTGGAGGTTCCTTGTTTAGCCTACATAGATATGGGATTGGTGGCTTGTACTCTTTCACCTGTTTTCTTCTTTAGCACTTAATATTTTTTTCCATCTTTCTCCTCTCTTTTTTAATCCACTTCCACCATCTCCTTTTCAATTTTAGTTTCCTCTTTTATTTTTTCACCTCCAATTAAATCATTTTTACTTCTTAAAGTTATGACTTTTTTATGTTTTTGGTTTAGGTTCGATATTGACTGGTGGTACGCTTTGTTATTCTTCAATAACTCGATTAACCGATTCTACTATCTAAACTTCCAATCTATGCACAAATTCTTTAACATTTCGGAAATGGACCTCATTTATGCTAATGAATTTTGTTATCAATCCCTCCAGACTTGATATACTCATAGTCTATCTTTATCTTAGATTATAAGTGGATTTATATGGATTATTATCGTTAATATATTACCTACAAAATAAATTTACTCCACTTGTCCTCTACTGCTAGATGCTTGGCATTCCTGGGTTGGATGTCTCCCTCCACACATAGCACAACATATTGCTTGAGAAATTGTTGACTCCATTCCCATTCTCTCAATTCTTCTAGACATAAGATTTAATTTTGCTTCCATTAAGGCAACTATATCCACAACCTACACCCACATTATATTGTACCTCTTTCTTGCATTTCCCTATGGTAAAAATTCATAGCTATGTTCTTGATCAATTATTATAATTGATTAGGGTTTTGAAGCTAGTGGTACCTCTAGATGATGTATTAATGAGTTTTTTATTACATAAATTCAAGCGTCTATAGAAGGTTTGCAACAACATCCCCAAATTAAAACCATGCTAGGGGTACTTCCCTAACATATCCTTCCAACACTCCTAAGCTTCATACAAATTCTCTTGCTCCCATTACTAAAAATAAATAATCCTATTATGGAACTTAGTAAGGCAAAAGGAAGGGAGATGTTTTATAAGGAACTTCTCTTCAAACTACTTCGACAAGGTAGTAAAATCAAGTGGATTCAACTTGATTCAAGACTTGAATCTACTCTAAAAAGTGAATGGGTACAGTCTTAATCTCATAGCCTCTTCAAATAACCCATTCATTTTGAAGGTATTACAGATCTATAGTAAATTAGCAACATGGACATTTAGGTCCTCATTTGGAAACATATCAAGAAGATCATAGTTTTGGAGGATCTGGATCATCTATGGTTTAAGATAATCTAGAAATTAAATTTTAAAAAAATAAAAAAAATAAAGATTAAAAAATTTAGAAATGCAATAGTTTGAGACAAAAAAAAATGACTAGTCTAACAAAAAGTAGAAATTTATAGTGATCGAAACAATCGGTATCAATGATGCTAAAAACTTGTTGCATATGAAATGTACCTAAGTTTTAATAAGATATAAATCCAAGAATATCAAATAAAAAATATTAAAACATGCAAATAGACAAGTGCACCAATTGTAATGCAATATAACTAGTGTAACTCTAGATTGTTGACATATGAGGATTGCAAACTATTAAAGAATTCTTATCCTTGCTACCTAACTTACTTAATGGTTGTCCAATTGATTAACTATTAAAAGTAAACAAAATAAATAATGAATAAGTTAGGATCAAGATAGTTAATCCCTATAAGACATATTCCAATTCATCATTCAACCTTGATTTAATAGATCATCTAGATTATCTTAGACGCTAGGTTCCTTAAATTAAATTATAATCTCTACCGAGTTATGTAATTCCTCTTCAATTTAATAAATCAAGTGAAAGTTATCTCTATCTCAAATTATCAATTTAATACATTATCATTTTCTATGCAACATATTGTTTTGATTAAGTTCATAAATAATCTAGATATCTTATGTAAACCTATCTCTACATCTCCAAGCAACATGCATCACTTATGAATTGATCTATTCATACGATTGATTTCTTAATCTAAAAACTTCAAATCACATAATTGGAATTGAAGTTTGCATT
Organism: Pinacopodium congolense; assembly: GCA_028565735.1. NCBI lineage: Eukaryota > Viridiplantae > Streptophyta > Magnoliopsida > Malpighiales > Erythroxylaceae > Pinacopodium > Pinacopodium congolense. Next base: position 3,386 of record JAOXYD010100129.1, on the reverse strand, counting down.
CAAGTAAAAATCAAAAATCAATTGCATTAATTGTATAAGAAATGCCAAGACATATATAGAAATTCAATTTCAAATCAAATAAATGATGTAATACTACATCTTAGGATTCATAACTATCTAGATCTTACAAAAAAATTTATTCCTAAACATAATAAAAATAACAACAACATTCATAAAAAAGAAGGAATGAAGAAGCTCATAGTCATGGTTCTTGAATCTCTTAACTTCTCTATGATTATTGTATGAAAAACCAATCTTTAGCTTCAATTATTTGCATTTAAATCTTATTCTCTCCTTCAAGTTTGCTCAAATCTTGCTAAGATATCTTAGAATTAGTCTCTTAACCTTTTGTGGCAGATATAGGCTTTCAAGAGTCGAGACTCTCCTATAAAAGACCTATAACTGACTTAAAACCTCAACCTAGCCCAACTAGGTCATAGCCTCGCTCATAGCTCATGCATCTTTCTTGAGTAGAAGCACCATTTAGCTCAAATTAGTGAGCCAAACCATAAGCTCCATTAGCCTTTTACTCCTCTCTTTCTTTTTGTGATGCACTAACTAATGTTTGTTCTTTGGCCTTAATATTTGGTGTAGAACTCCATAACTCAATGCTCTTACTCTTCAAATTGATTACACATCTCTTCTAACTCTAAAATTGTGTACAATTTCTCACCAAAATCATATAAAACAAAAAAATTTCTCAAAATAACATTAATTGCATTGTATTTAAGAACTTACCAATTATACACTCAAATCAAATGAAATTGTCTCTCAAACCTAAGGTACTAAAATAAAAGCATACCTAAAAGATGTATAATTTGGGGGATATCATGTGGCTAGATTCATTACATTTAAAACATGTAATATTATAAAATTTATGCTTAGAAATATACTTGTCTTCTTTAGAATCCCTCTTTTTGAAGAAGTTCTTCTTTGTTAGGATTTTCTTGAACTTTCTTGTGAGTAAAGCAATCTCCTCCTCATCACTAGTACTAGTGGAGGTATCACCATCACTTGATTCTTCCTTTAACACTTTGAAAGCCACATTCTTCTTCTTATGGAATGATCTCCTCCTCCTATATCTTCTTAAGCCTCGTTTCATATGTAAGGAGAGATCTTATCAATTCTTTCTAGGATATATGGTTCAAATGCTTAACTTCTTATTTTGTAGTTACCTTGGCTTCCTATGAATTAAAGAACTAAAAATAATTCTCGCTAATTCAATGTTAGTATAGGTCTTACCTATCCCTTTTAGAGCATTAAGAGTGTCAATAAATATAATGCACATGAAAGAGATATTTTATCATGAAGCATATGGAAAAGTTAATATTGATATGTAAGAATGTTAACCTTATTTTTTTTCACTTAATTGGTAAACTTATGTGATGCTTTTAATGTATGAAAAATTTCATATGCAAGTTAACACATAGATACTCTATTTAACTCACGTATATCAAAGGCAAAAAAATAGGATATGTAAAGCCTTAATATTCAAGGATACTAATTTTTTATCATTACTATCCCATTCTTCCTTTGATTTGGTACTTTTGGTATCTTATAAATTTTGAGGGGTTATAAGGTCCTTTTGAAACAATTTTATATAAATCTACATTATTAGCCACCAAGATACATTTCATCATAATATTTTAATATAAATAATCATTTTCATTGAAAAATGAACTCTACTAATGTTTTGACCTTCTTGACTAGAAATTGATACTAATCTATTTAGTTAAACCATGTTATGACCTTTATCTCACTATTTTACTATAAATATATATAAGCTAAGTGCTAACTCTGATACCACTTGTTAGACCTATACAGATCCTAAGTGATGGAAGGAACTGAAATGGTTGACATAAAATTTTTTAAGTCTTTAACCTTATTTAAAAAATTCATTCTTAATATAAAAAAATAGTACATTGAAATTAGAAATATCAATTTAACTTACATTAAAAAATACGTTTTTAAAGTAAAATGAGTATAGAAAGAGAAAGGAAAAATAATTTATAGTGGTTCAGCGCACTAACGTTACATACGTCTAGTCTCCAACCACCTGCTGGAAATTTCACAATAACTAATACTTGTGTCCAAATCTTCTTATGCTGCAAAGCAACCTTACAATCTCAATTTCAAGAAGACCATAACCAAAATACACTTAAATGTATCTTACTTTGACCACTTAAAGTATTTAAGAGGGGTTGCAAATAAACTCAATGATGGATGTATAAACTACCATAAAAGCATACTTAAAAAATCACCTCTTTCACTCAATTTAATCACTATATAACATTTAAATGCTTTTGGATTCAATATCATCATTTATAGACACTCCAATATACCTACTTATAGTTGAAAATCTACCAATTAGTAGTTTATGACCATTGGTATTTAAAATTTATCAACTTCATTTTTTCCGTTACAAAAACTATATGTGGCCTAAATTTTTTGTACAAAGGTCAATCAATCACAATCACTAGTTAAACATTCTCATGCACTGATCGACCAGTTTAATAAAATGATGACTTTTATCCCACCATTTGATACACCATTTACTTTTTGAAGAAAATTGGCTCATCCTACTAAAAAAACTATACATTGGTCAACTAATTTACACTACACTAATTGGCCAATCTTTCTTTTGATTATGCACTAATCGTCTATTAAAATTATATTGGTTAAATATTCCCTTCAAAAACTAGTTTTTAAAACTTCTAAAACCCCTCCAAAATTATCAAATTTCCACAAACACACATCCAGATAACTCTTTTCAACAATACTTAACTCATACATACTTCAAACAACTTCCTTAAAACATTTTCTCTTAATTATGAAACCTACATATAGAATAACTAAGTGCTTTAACACACTAATATGATCAAGAAAAGATTTACAATAAAAATTATATGAGATAACCTATTTTAGATCCTTGAGTCTTTATTTCATAATTTCATGTGATATCACTTTAACTCTAACTGCTATAATTTGTATCTTTTCATCCTTTTATCAATCCTATCCTTATAATACATGAAAATTAACAAAATCATTAATGATAGATACATTTTTGTCATTATCAAAATATAGGTTGAAACTTCCTTAATTTAACAATCAAAACCAAATTACGAAAAGTTAAGTATGAATCCCACAAACAAAGTCAATTCATCACAAGAAAGAAATACAATATTTTTGAACAAAGGGAGGTTCCAATCTTGATTTTGATGATAAAAAAACATGTTTAATCACTAATGGTTTGAGCTTATGATATTAATCTTAAAGATAGGTATGTTTCAAAAAGAATACATTATGGATAGCTTGGAGTTTGAAGGTCAAAATTGAAGATATTGGAAATTCAAATGATTTGGAAGCTTCAAGACCTTAGATAGGTT
>JAOXYD010100118.1:0-11756 GCA_028565735.1 Pinacopodium congolense | reverse complement strand
TGCAAAAGTTGATGAAAGAGCATGTCATATGAAATGGTAATTATGTAATGAATATCTTGGGTTCGGTTTTGGCCTTATGGAGTCATGAAAATGCATGAAAATGATAGACATGTAGAATTTTTCATGATTTGCATGAATGTTACTTGGAACCCAAGTTATGCATAGTTTGGTTTACAAAGTAATTGACAATATGCTATTTGCATAATTGTGATCAATTGATTGAACATGTCCATCTTGGCATGAATTGATGAAAGCATGATTTGAGTGAATGAAGTGAATTTATGCATCTTGATTTAAGTCCATAAGTTTCAGCGTTCAAGAATGCATGATCATATTTGTCAGTGTGGTTTAAAACCTCTCTTAAATAAACACTTGACTTGATTTATCATGTTTTGAAATATGTGATAACTTAGACATTGATAACAGAAAATATATAATAAGCTTGAAATTGGTTTTCCAACACTGTTCATTCTAGGATTTCAGGTAATTAGGCATGCCTATAAGGGTCTATTATAGTATGTGTTACACACCATTACAGTCTCTAACTGTTCGGTGATGTTTATTTGAGAGCTTTAAGCTCAACAAGCACTTTTGTGCTAATTTGCAAAGCCTAAGGCTCAATGGTCATTTTGTGCTAGGCGACACTGATGTGTCAACAGACATCTGATCATGTCCAAATTCGATATGGTTAACCAGCCCCCATGCCCATATCTGTTAAGAGACGAGCAATCTAACATCCTATATTATATGAATTAAATTGACTTTGTTAATGAGGTTGAAATTGAAATTGATAACAACGAGTTTAGATGAGAAAAGAAATGAGTTTTGACTAGCCTAAGGCTACTAATGATATTGAAAGTGATTTTTGATTAAGTAATGAATTATATGATTGAAATTGAGAAATTGATTGAATGTCAGGATGTGGTATAACTTCGGCTATACGTATGTGCAAATGATTGATTTATGGTATCATGAGATTTTAATGCATTTTTATGTATGATTTATATTCCAAGGTGATTATTGAATGATTTTATTGAAGATGCTATAATATATGCAAATTATGATTTTGAGAATGTTGATTGAAATGTGTACATGGAAATTGTTGATTAAATGTTATTATGCATGAGTTACATATGTGATTCATGTTAAAATCTATGTTTTGGCATGACTGCAATCCTGCAATCCATGCCCTTTATTCTGGTTATTTTTCCACTAAACAAACTTTTGCTTCGTGTAGATTCAGAAAAGAATAAGGAGGTGGGACAGTAAATTTGCAGTAAAGGCCAAGCGTTTATGTTATTTTCATTTTCTCTAAGTCATGTTTGCATCTCCTGATGAAAATCAAGATGTAATAGAATTTTACCCTGAATATTTTGATGGTTGGGTAGTAGATTTTTTAATGACTTTCATAGCGAACTGGTTTGTCAATTTCGATTCTGATACGGAGTACTATGATGTGGATTATGGTAGTTATATAGACTGAATTAAGATGTAGGTTGTATTATCTAGTATTTTGGGACATTATGAATTTTGAGCTTTTGTTTTAGTTAATTGACCACCTTGGAACTTTGTGGTTTGTAAAAGGAATTTAACTAGGTTTTGAAATTTTTATTTTGTTAGTTTAATGCTATCTTGCTTACAAGGTTTGCATGTTTTCAAATTGCCATTTGTTTTTCCACTGTGAATGTTAAAAAGGTTGCATGTTAACAATTCGGTAATAGAACGCTTTCGCAAATCCGTTTTATAAAATTTGTAAACTTCGAATGGTAACATCCGGGTATCCTCTTAAGGGGTATTAGGGTGTTACATATCCTAAATTAAATTCTAATTTATTTAACTAGTGACATTTAGTTACACCTTGAGAGAGGGTAGCTAAAATATTAGGAAATCTTTGTCCAAGCCTAAATTGAATCTATTCAACCAAAGGGAAGCAAATAGGGATAACGACAAGTCTTATCTTTTAATCTTAATTTCTCCGAGTTTTAGTTTACATTTTTTTGTTTTGGTTGTGTTGCTTTCTTTTACCTATAGTTTTTCTTTGTTTTATTTATCTTTTTAAATTTTTTTGAATAAGCTTCTTAAACAAAGCGTAATATGAATTGAGTGGTGACTAATTTCAATCCTCGCGGGATCAATATCCTCTTTATACTATAAGTTGCAACTTATATACCTGCGATTTTGAGCGTAAAACTAGTAGTTGGTTTTACAATCAACAATTTATACTAACATTTTCATTCATACACGAAGAGGATTTTCACACACATCAATCACATAGAACACATCTTGATTATACATCCTACATACAAATGCTAAAAATGAATGCCTATGGTAAGACTAAAGAGAAGACTTATATATAAAATCATTCTAACCAATAAATTCTATTCTTGAACTTGATCTTCTATCTTCAATCCTCAAGTTCATTCCCAATTCTTTTCTTCCACTAACTTTAGTCTTCAACGATTTCTATATCTTTCATAAACTCTAAGCAAAATATTTAACTTTAATGCTTCACTTTCATGCACTTCAAGTCTTCACCATATACTTCAAGAATTGTTTCTTTAAACCTATCTCAACGAATGTAACAAACTCCACAAACACATTAGTATAAAGCACTTTATCATCATCAAAACAAAGGTGGAACCAACTTTTGGTTCAACAATCTCCTTTTTTATGATGACAAAACAATGTGATGTTAGACACATATGACAAACAAATGATAAAATCAAACACTTATACATGCAAATATTGAACATAATAAAAAATTGCTACCTTTTCTATTATCACATATACCATTCTCCCCCTTTTTATAATCATCAAAAAGACACACCTAATTACAAAAAGGTATAAACATTGAATACTAATATAAAACAAGTAACATATGAAAATCATAGTTCTTTCATACCAATAAACATGAAACATACAAATGAGATATACATTTAATTTCCCTTTATACTAAATATACATCTCAAATCAATTTTCAAAAAAATGTAAAACCACATCATATCATATCTCAATGATGTTAAAAAGAAGAAAAAAAATTTTGTTCAACAAAGCTCCCGCGTAATAAAGCATACCATCATAAAACTGTGGCACAAATACTCACAAGAGGGATAAAAATTATCCAAAACTCATTTGAAAGAGTGTCAAACACATCACCATAAGAATGATACCAATTGTTGTTAAAAGGAAATTAATTACTCAAAAACCATACTTGATTCTAACAAGTGAGATAAATTTATATCAATTGTTAAAAATATGATATCATTTGTTAGAAAACAAAATGTGATACCAGTTATTAATGTTGTGCTTAACGAAATCCATTGTTCAAAACAAGATATCACTTGTTAACAAAATCATCAACCTACAACAATAATTGATACCAATGGATGAAAAACTAACTTATTGACACTAATTTCAATAAGACAATGCAAACTTATAATTGATACTAATTAATTAAAACATGACAAGTATGATAATACCAATTGTTAGTGATTCTTAAAACAAACATATAACACAAATCATCATTATCAAATAACAAGAATCACTTTTCATTGTCACAAGGGATACTCTCCCTTCATATAAAACCAAAATAAAAATTCAAATTAACATCACAACTTCATACACAAGATGCAAATAATTTCAATATACCAATTAAATTTCTTTATATTCATCACAGAAATTATTTCATCTTATATCTCAAAATCATCAAAACTCTAAGATGTGACTAACTCCCTCGAAGGAAATCAAAATCATGCAAACTTCGTAATTTCAAGATTTACAATTCCCCATAAATTCATGCAATCTCAATTTTGTTCAAAACAAAGCTTTTATACTATCATTTAAGAATACCATGCATGAATCAAAAATTAGTTCTATGAGCTTTGAAAATATGTGGAGTGTCATGCTCCTCTTAAATGCATACATAATGTTCCAATATCTCAACTTTCCAGTATTGATGACATTAGCAACAAAGTGTCTTAAGATTTCAAAAAGCATTTCAAAAATATAAATGCCATTAATTTCATCATTTCTTGTAAGAGTTCATGCATTTTAACTCCTTATGCTTAAAAATTATGCATTTACGAAGACTATAATGACATTCTCAAAATATCATTACGAGATTTTTAAAATCGAATTTCACGACATGACTTACTAAAAAACATAATCTATGAGATCTTTACAATACATGATGTACAATTGCAAAAATTTTAAGACATTATGAAGCTTTTAAATCTTTTTTATAAATCCATGACTTTTCAAATATTTTTCATAAACTAATGCATGGAGGCAATTTATAAAAGAAATCAATCCGTAGTAAAAAATTTTGTTAAAAAGAAATCCTTTATCTCATAAACTCCCCCTCAATGAAAGTAATTTCTCTTAAAAATATGTTAGTGCAAAATTTAAAATTCATGAGAGGGATTAAAACATGTCAAGAATCATGATTGAAAGTACAAAAAAAATACTTCTATATACTTACTAATACAAAACAATTTATGGAATCCATAATGCATCTAAACATCCAAGAAGAACTTAACATAAACATGTTTATTAACTCATACTTTTCCTAAGCATGCAAAACTTAATTATGTAGGAATGTCATTCATGATAAGCCCTTCAACCAATTAAAACATACTCTATGAAATTAAGAAACTTCATAATCATATTCATGCATTCCTAATCATAATTTTTAATGTAAAAATATGCTAAGAGATACAAACATTTAATTAATCGCATCAATTATGAAATATGAAAGCCAATATATAGTAACCTTTACCTTTCTAAGACATGCAAACAAAATTCAAACGATAAAAGGATGAAACCTTACAAATTGAAAGGAGTGAGTGGCTGTAGAGAGAGAAAAAAAGGATAAATAAATAAAAGCAAAAGTAGAGATGTAGTAAGAAAAGTTCAAACTTGACTTATTGAAGCATAAGTCGACCGACTTACCTAAATCAATTGATCGATCCACCTTAGGCCGACCAATACATTAAGTTCAGTCGACCAAACTTACATGCACAGTCCACAATCAAAAACTCAAAAAAATTTTGTTTTCATACAAACAGCAGCAAGCATTCAAAACATCAAAATAAAGACCTATGTATTTTAAATTCAAGGCATACCTCTTTTTCATGTCAATCACCAAATTTATTTCGTGAATTTTTTTCACTTTCTTAGTTCAACAATGTTGGTAATTTCCTCTCTTAAAGCTCTTAAATATACCCTTCAAAATAAGTTTAACAAATTTTTAGTACCTATATTATCTTGGGTCCTTGAAGGTTAGTTTCATACCTATCTCGTCTATTAGAGAAAATATTCATATTTCTTAAACAATCAAAACAAAATTGATGAGTGTGCCCAAAACGTCTACAATAATGGCATCATGTCTTGGTCTAGATCCATTGAAACTTCTAAATGTATCACATGAATGAAAATGAGGAATCATATTATTCCTATATACATTTCTAGATGTAATAATTTTTATTTAATGAAAATTTTGTCTAAAATATGCATGTGACACATTTAATGGCATATGATTAGTATGATAAACATCCCTAGAAATATTCATATAAGCATATGAAGTAAAAAGCCTATATGCATTATTTTGATGATGTGCATTAACAAAGAAATTATATCTATTTTTAGGCACATGCACATTCTTTTTATACGATAGTCTTGATGCGTAGAAAAATCCATGACGATTCTTTCTATGATAAGAGTTAGATGATGAAGGCCTAGAAATATTTTTACCCTATGACCTAAGTTCTTCTTTCTCTAAGTTCTTTCCTTTAAAAAATTTAGAAATGCTATAGGAAGGTCCATTGTCACTCACATACCCTACACAATGTCTATCATTTACAACCTTTTGCTCACTCAAAAAGTTTTCTAATTTCTCATTTCCTTTAATGAATCTGGCAAGTGAGTCCTTAAAGGCGTCTATCTCCCTTTTAAGGGATGCATTTTCTTTTACTAAACTATCATAATCAATGTCTCATTTTAATTTCAATTTTTTCGTTAAAAATGTATTTTTTTCTACCAATTTTTTCATTTCAAATTCAATATCATTCTTATGAGAACTTGAACAAATAGATCCACCAACAACAACATCATAAGTTTTAGAACAACTAGCTATATCATTATAAGTATTAGTACTAATGCATACCTCTTTTTTCTCCACCAACCTTTTGTTGAGTTCTTCTTTAAGAGTCTTCATCCTTATTTCTTCTCTAATAGATCCAGGCACATCCTCATGATTTATACCTTCGTACAAATTTTCTAATCTACACCATATGGAATTAATAGAGGTACATGATAGGGATGAATTTTATAGTATTTCTATATATGTTACAATGTCATTTCATCCCTATTTTGTTATTAAAATGCTTATTTGTGTTCCTTTTGCATTTGCATGTAGATTTGACCTTAAGGCACGGATACAAGTTGAAAGGATCATGTTTTGAGTAGAATTGGAGCACAATTTGGAACCAGAATTGTTTTGGAACCAATTTTAGGACCTAGAACATCATTATATGAGGTTCCAAACCAAATTTCAAGGCCATATGACTATCCATGAAAAACTCACAAAGAAAATATCAAGACAAGCTCGATTGAACTCCAGATTTTGTGCAGGTGATTTAGGGATGCATTAGGAGCACTTTCAGAGCTCAGATTAATCTGATATTTTATAGGGAGTAAGATCATCATTTGAGGAAACTGCATACAAACTTTCATGTCAATTGGAGATGTGTAGGAGTAATTGCAACACCTTGAAATTAAACGAAATCCATGCATCTTACTCTTTTAATTGCTCAAAACAACAAAATTTTAAGTAATAAGACCTATAGGAGGCTTGGCCAGTGGAGAGTGAACGACTGTACTAAAGGAAAACACAAAAAATAAGATAGATAAAAAATCATGCACATGAACCTTGATCATGGTGGATGACATGAAGGAGCATTAGACAACTAACTACTCACACCATATAAGTTGAAGCGGAGCCTCATCTTGCATCAATATGGAAGCCTACATGTGAGTTATGGGAGGCAAAAATTATGTATCTCACCTGCCCTTGGACAGCCCTCCATCCATTCATTTAATGACACTAGCACATGGCTTAAAGAGAGGAGCAAAACCGACTACAAGAGGGGCTGGAAAGTGACACACAAAACTCCACCAATTGGGGTCCTTATGCAGCCCCACTTGTAGAAAAAATATCATAAATAAAGAAGACAAAAACTTGAAGACAAAGTGCAAATTTCAGCTGCCACTTTCTTAAAAACAAGTATGAGCTGTCCATGTTAGAGGAGAGAGCCAAAACTTGCAAAAGAGAGTGTATGTTCGTTCATCCCTGGAAAAGCTTTGAGAAAGGAGAGATGGTAGCTAAAAATTGCAAAGGAAAGAGCTCTCCAAGGTAAAAAAAAAAGTGGTTGAACAAGTAGTTTACAAAGGAGGAAAGTAAGAAGCTCCAAGGGGTGGTGAATGACGGCTGCACATGTGAAATTTTAGCTTCATCAACTTGCTTGCTTAGGATGGACGATTTCATGGCTTCAAATTCACCAATAAGGATGCAGTCATGAGGAGGCAGCCTTGACCTTCATACAACAATGTGATAAGGAGCTCTTGAGTCAAAAAGTTCGGCCATGCTTCATGCTTCATCTCATTTTTTCATTGTCTTGTTTTGAATCTTGTTTGAATGTTCATTTACACTTGCATTTGTGTTTCCTTTCTCTTGGCCGAATATTTGAATGTTAGTTCATTAATTAATGCTTTTTCTTCCATTTTTATTTGAGTTCTTAGTTTAATTAAATTGATTCAGTTCTTATTTTAATGATTTCATAAGTTAAATCAATGTTTTAATTGCCTAATGTTTAGTTAGTTCATTATAGTTAATTTCTTGTCAACGTTTGAACCTATGTTTAGTTATGTATGAATGGAGCTTGTTAATCTTATTTAGTTGGATGATTTTAGATGTGATAGGTCTTAATATTAATTTATTCGATGTTTTATTCAATCAAGTTTCAATTATATCTAATGTGTTTAGTTCATCTATGATTAGTAGTTAATCTTTATGCATAATCTTAAGCTTTGGGGAATTAAATTTTAATGTTTACTTAAATTATACATTTTGAAATTTTTATTTAGATTGCTAAGTTAAGTTTTGGTTAATTAGATTTTATTTAATTGCATATTAGTTTAAGTAACTTAAGTTTCCATTAAGTAAAGTGTTAAACTTTGACTTCTTATATTAGTGTTAATTTTCCAACTTTTTATCTTACTTGTTTAAGCTTTGAATTTTAACATTTTCCAGATTTGTTTTGACGAAAAATCAAATTGGGTGAAGTGTTATTCCATGGTGTTTTGATTATTTTTAGTGTCCTTAGTTCACTGATGCTTAGTAACTAAAAATTTATGCGTATTTTTAGGTCTTAATTCGAGTAATTTCAGTTTTTGTTCAATTAATAGGTACTGGAATTGTTCATTAGAATATTAATTTGAAATTTGTTAAATTAGGTTCTAACTAATTAATTAATATCTTAGTTAACTTAAGTTTATGTTAGTTTAAGTGTTTAATTATGTTTTTCTTAAGTGTTTCAAATTTTCCAGCTTTTGTTTTAATTAATTAAGTATAATTTATGTTCATTTAATCTTTGTTTTAGGCAGTTTAAATATGTGTGGCTAGTTCTCTTAGGGGTTTGGAGATATTAAAAAGATGAAGGGATGAAAATTGTGAGAATGGAGTTGAAATTATGCTTAATGCGGTGCTTGGTTGTCTAGGTTGGTTTAGGACTTAGGTTAAATGTCATGAATTAGAAGTTATCTTTAGGCTTGATCACCCTTTGGGTAATTTCCTAATCCAAAAGCTAGGTTGAGCGTGCGATATGTAATAGTTCATATCAATTCCTGAAAGTAGCAATAGGTTAGTTGAATTTGTTAGGACACTTAATCAACTAACCTAGGGTCCCATATCTTTAGGTTACACCTTCAGAGCTTGTGAGTAGGTGGCCTAAATTAGTCATTCCTTAGTACCTAAGACGTCTTCACTATTAAATCTAGAGAGCTTGTTTTAGGTTATATATGGAGATAGGGGCATTTCTAGAGCTTATTAGATTTGTCTAATTTAAAGGAACTGAGGGTTTAAGAGCTTATTTGAGCCTATAGGCTAACACCATGACTAAAGTATCTATTGTCTAGATTCGAGGATCAATGATCATCCCAACATCCCAAAGATATCTCCAACCTACTTTTTCACTATTTTTATTAGTCTTGTTTAAATTTGCGTTGTGTGGTCTTTTGTTTACATTCATTACATTTCAACTTATTTTGCTTTCATCTCTTCAGTGTGTTTTATTTTTCTTTTCTTATAACATTTGAAATAACATTTGCATCCCGACTCTCTGTGCCTCGACCCTAACTCACCATTACTTCATAGTTTGGGAAGTCAGGTATTTTATTATTTAGTAGCTTACGATGAGCTCTCCATTAATTAATTTTTAATCTCTTCCAATAAACCTATATGTGTAACCCATTAGGTTCCTAATAAATTGGCAATGATCATAAATTATAATTATAATTCATAATTAAAATTAGATAAATTAAAACTCCTTTTAATTTATCTTTAATTTTCTAATTAAATAATTTATAATTATAGAACAAGATTGACATCTAGTAACATATCATGACTACTCAAATATTAGGAATGTTAGAGTGGTTTGACGAACTTATCCATGCATGGTTATAGTGTATAATTTGATTCTTTCGTCATATAATGTTCCAATTGGATTTAGAGTACATAAACAGTGTCTACTCTATAAAATCTAATCATATTCGTTCTTATTAATTAGTAAATGATTTATAGTTGATATTTGAAAACTCCTTTTTCAAATTTCAATTCATTCTGGTCACAGAATTTCCAAATCATTACTAGTCAAGAACAACATAACATTCTCTCTAATTACTTTAGAGTGATGAATCCTATATTGATTCACATAACTATCTCAATATAGTTTATACTACATCCAAGTACTATCAATTGACATACTTGATAAAGTAGATCATAAATGGAATCAAAACATAGTAATTTCTATATGAGATGAATTTAATAATTTGAAGTTCAAGGATTAATCATATAACCATCATACTTGAGGGAGTCCACAGACACACAAGTAATGTTCCATTTGGGATCCTCAAGATTGGGTCAGTTCAATGAACTTATTCTCTAATAAGTACCCACTCATTTGTTTAAATGTCTCCACACTTTCTTCATAAGAAATAAACATAACGTGTACTAATCTATCTGTTTCATCAATACCATGTCTTTATAAAAATATGATTAGGAACATTTTAGGAATAATACAAAATTACAATTCAAATCTCACAATTATAATCTCATTGTAATTTCTAATTACATAGTAATTATTCTAGGGATTTTATCTTTATGATTAATTATTAAATGATTAACAAAAAACACAAAGATAAAGAATGCCTTTTTATTAATTAAAAATCACTATGTTATACATGTGTTTATAACCAATAGATTGGCTGTAAAGGTATAAAATAACAATCTCCCAGTTGCAATAAACCCAATCGCTTATGTATCTAATGCTATATTCATCCATATGCCCATCATGTTTCTTCTAAGATAGTGGCTTAGTGAAAGGATTAGCTAGATTATCATCAGTGGGAACTCGCTCTATCTTAATGTCCTTCCGCTCCACTATCTCCCTGAACAAGTGAAACTTCTTGAGTACATTCTTGGATCATTAATGAGACCTTGGTTCCTTTGTTTGAGCGATAGCACCATTATTTTCACAATACAATACTATGGGATCAACAATGGTAGGAACTAATCTAAGTTCAGTGATAAACTTCTTGATCCAAACTGCTTCCTCTGCTGCTTCAAAAATTGAAATATATTCAACTTCAATCGTATAATCTGAAATGGTTGATTGTTTGAAACTCTTACAACTAATTTCACCACTATTAAGAGTAAATATGTACCCTGACTATGATCTGCTATCATCATAATCTAACTGAAATCCTATATCTTAATAACCCCGAACTTTTAGTTTAGCTCTTCCATAGACTAGAAAAAATATTTAATCCTTCGTAAGTACTTTAGGATGTTTTTAACAGTTGTTTAGTGACATTCACCAGGATTGGCTTGATATCTGCTTGTTATGCTCAGAGGATAAGAAACATTTAGTCTTGTACATAGCATCACATATATGATAGATCCAATAGCCGAAGCATATGGAATACCCTTCATCCTATTTCTCTCTTCTTGTGTTTGAGGACACATACCTTTGAAGAGAGAAACCCCATGTGACATTAGTAAGAATCCCCTTTTGAAATTTTTCATGCTAAACCTCTTTAGCACTTTATCTATGTACGTGTATCGGGATAAACCAAGCAACCTTTTTCATCTATCTCTATAGATCTTTATTCCTAGAATATAGGCCACTTCTATCATATCCTTCATGAAAAAGTTCTTAGACAATTAAATCTTTATAGATTATAGCATTGGTATGTCATTTCCTATGAGTAATTGTTGCGTTGGTTAGGAGAATTTAAAATTGACGGGTGTTCGAAATGATTTTTACTTTAAAACTAACATACTTTTTAGGTAAGTGCACCTATTGAAAAAGTAATAAAGTGGAGTAAAATTTAAAACTCCGAGTTTCGATCCCACGGGGAAAAGGTTACTTAATTACCAGGTTGATTGGATTACAATTATTTAGGAAAATCTAAAGAAATTG
>JAOXYD010100107.1:0-11756 GCA_028565735.1 Pinacopodium congolense | reverse complement strand
CATACCTATCTTTAAGATTAACATCATAAACTTAAACCATTAGTGATTAAGCATGTTTTGTTATCATCAAAACCAAGTTTGGAACCTCCCTTGGTTCAACATTGTTTTTATTCCTAACTCAAATTATTACTTATTTTCTCCTGTTTTTCAGATTAATCAAAGTTCATGTTCTTATATTCATATTCTTGAATGTTCTTTGATTTTCTTATAAGATCTTGTGGATTTCGAAGTTGTGTTGATGTCTAGATCAAGTTAAGAAGTTCAAGACTTGTCCAGAAGCTTTCCAAACATGTTTTATAACTTCTAAACTACTTATTTTAGCTTATATTTGTAGATCTATCAAAGTATGTGACTTAAGATGCATATTTTGTATGCTTTGATAATTATGTGTTCTTAAATCCATTTTCTAGCTTCGAATTTGTCTTTTAATGTTTTAAGAGAGTTTAAAGGCATGTAATAAGGTCTAATTTTGTTTATTAAAGATCTTAAAATTATGATTTTGGCTTGATTAACTAAGATTAGAGTGAAAAATAATCTAGGATCCGAGAAATCTACTAAGGTTATTGGAAAAATCAATAAACAATATAAATCAATCAATAAATGATGAAACTTTGATTATTTATGAGAGTTAAAGATCTGAGACCGCAAATTCAGAAATCAACCTTCTTGAAATTAAAGCCCATTGGCTATATTTAAAGCATAACCAAACTTTACACTAAGTTTAATGGAGAAAAGGCATAAATATTAACCATATCTTTATCTTGAATTCGTAAAGGAACTCTAATCTGCCTTTGAATTTCTTTTAAACTCAATTAATTCATTAATCACTTAATCATGAGCTGGATTCCACAAGTTTATCATTTTCACTAATTTTATAATTCAAAATTGCAAGGTTTAAAGCAAATTTAAGTTAGTTTAGTAATTTTATCTTTTCATCTTTTTAATAAATTAATTTAGAATTTCCTAGATAATTTTTATCTAATTAATCCAGTATTTAACGAAAGAATACCATTTTTTCCTGTTGGTTCGACACTCGGAGTCTTTAAATTACCCTACTTTATTATTTATTCGATATGTGCACTTGCCTTTTGTCACGTTGGTTTTTGCTTAATATCATTTTGATTTTCAAAGTAAAATCGGTTTAAAAAACTCCAATTTTTAATCAATTCAACCAACAAACAACATCCTACTTCCTATACCTATAGGTGGAATAAACTATGTAATATGAATCTTAGATATAAGACATTGACTTGACCATAACTTTGTCTTGAGTTGGTGAAGATCTTAGAAATTCCAATCCATTTCAAAACTCAATTAAATTATTTAAAGCCTAATCCTTAGTTAATTATCCAATTTGATAAACTTTGAAGAAATTTAAATTCCATTGCATAAGTTGGAAGTTTTTAGGTTAATTTTGTTTATCTAACCCTTTTAATTTAGCAATCTTAATCTCTCTAGATAACTATAATTCGCGTGAACTAGTAGTCATAACCTTTTCCTATGATTTTGACATTTTAGAGTCATAAAAATACTCTACTTTATTGCTTGTTGATCATTATACTTCCCTTACTTTTTGGTTTTGAATTTGATTTAGAAAGTGTGCTTTAATTTTTTAATTTGATAACTATTTGAAATAATTTATACTAAACCAACCAATAACATTAGGCCTATAACATCATCTAGAAAAACTACATGTATTGTGGGGGTATCTCTATTATTGAAACCCTACTAGATGAAACTGTTGTCCCATACCCACTCTTATGTGACTATGTTCAACCTTTACTCTCATTTGATTTACCCCTAAACTTGTTTGCTCAGGTGCATCAGAGGCATGAATGGAATTGACAGACTGTTCCCTATTTTCCTCTTAGCTAATAGTTGCATCGTTGGATTTCATCTTACAAGATAAATGAATACAATTATTAGGCTTTATTACCCTAGGAGCATAAACATGCTCTAATACTACCTTATGTAACATTTTACCTAACTAATTCCTCAATTTATTCCCAATGCATTACGAATCCTAATTTAACAAATATCAAATTCCTAATTAAAGTAAAACTTAGTCCATGATTAATCAAAATCAATCTCACCCATTCAATTTATTAAACTTCAATAAAAAAAACAATTATCCCAATTTAACAATGAAGAGTACTTATTAAATAATGTCCCATTAGTAAGAGATATAAATAAATTATTCTACAATTACTATATAACTTAATTGTATGTTGGAATAAAATAAGATTTTAAAAATTTAATACTATCTTAAATTGTAAATAATCTTGTAATGTCTAGTAACTAGTAAACCCACCTAATCCAATCCATAAGGTAAAATGTCAACTCAATAAAAGGTAACCAAAATATAACTATACTAAAACAAATAATGCATATATATACAAACGACAAAAAAATTCATCTAATTGACTTATAGTATTAATCACATCATAGTATATGTGTCATTATTTTCAATCAATTCCTCTATACCTATGTTCCCATTTCAATTTCATACTTAAATTAGAGCTCTGTTCATCTAGTAGAGTTATACTTATTGATCTGTTAGTTAATCTCAATAGTCTCATCATAATAAATCACACAAGATTCTCCCCACTCTTAAAAATATCCCAGAACTTATCTTAAGGACAGGTGCATAGTGAATACCATATGATATTCCTACTCTTGGAATACAAACAAAATCATGAAGGATATCTCCCACTCTTAGAATACCCCTGCACGTGCCTAATAGTTAATCTTGATCTTATCTCAAATTATTATGACCATTGAATATACTCTACCTAGGCAAGCCACTAACTTTTATCTCTTTTTATTCTCTCAATGTATCAAAATTTCAATTTAATTATTCCATGTCATTATATTCTATAATCATATATCCTCACCCTTTTTAATATTCATACGATATTTATAATTGTTACCTATTTGATTTCATGCCCATTAAATTATATTTTATATAATATCTCACATTTTCACTACACAAATAATTTGTCATAAAATCCACGATATTCTTACAAACATTTTATAATTTCATTGAATTTCACATTAATGATATGCACATAAATTGTACCATTTAAGTATAAATAAAATAATCATATGGGCATAAATTTCACAGTATTCATACATTACACATTATTCACAAATTGTATTGTATTTTCAATTTAATTCTTAATCATAAAACTCATATTAGTTGCATGATATGCACAAAATTCATATTAATCAAATATTGCACATAAATCAAATAAAAATTACACTATAATTAACACTTATCTGGAATATAAAAAATATGAATTTCCTATTTAGGCTTAATCTACCTCTCCAATTGATCATCAGGATCTAAACATTAAAAAATTTGATTAAACTCTGATAAATCTAAAAATGTCGAATAATAAAACTCCTCTTTTTGCCATGCTATTTACTTCTTATTAAATTTATCATTTTGCCCATGTTATAATTTATTACCAAAATTACTTTTATATCCTTAACTTATCATTAATTCCCTATTTTGCCCTTTAACTCGCTCTAAAATTTTGGAACTACGTTTAAAGGTTTAATCCCTAATTTACCCTCATCTTTTCCTAACATTTTGAACATACCCTCAAAAGGGAACAATTCCTATTCTACAATTCAATTGTTCTTAAAATTCCAAATCTGCCCCACCATCATCTTATTCTTCTTCTTCCTCCCTCTCTCCACGAACCCTCTCTCTCTCTTTCTCTCTGTCTTGGAAGATCAATAGCTGATCGCAACTTTGGAGCTAGCTTTGTCCCTCTTTTGAGCTCTTTCTCCCTCTCATTCCCCTTCCTTTCCTTGTTTCTTCCTCTCCCTTGTCACTTCCCTATAACTTTCAATCAACCTTCCTCTCCATCGATTGCCAATGATAGCTTTATCAATAGAGCTTAAATGACATTCTCAATTGAAAAATACACCCTAGTAACCAATAATCATCAAGATTGGAGAGATTAGGAAAATAAAGATTTGATTAGAGAGAAAATGGAAACAAAAAATTTTCTTATCCAAAAAAAAAAAAAAACTAGCAACAGAACACTAGAAATCGTCAATGGAAGATGGATGATAATAGGTTGGTGCGCTCTTAAAAAAAGAACAAACAAAGAAAAATTTGAAGAGTGTCGATGGTAGAGAGAAAAAAAAGAAGGCAAGAAAAGAAAAGAAAATATACCTCCCCACTTTTCCAAAAATTTTTAAACATTAGACTAGGTTTTCCTTAGGTTGGGGTGTTTGTGCTTTTTAATAGGTTTTACATATGCACTCTTAGACATACAAAAACCAATCTTCCGAACTCATTCTAGAAAATATAAGTTTTTTTTAATACCCTTTAACCTTACTAATCCCCCCTTAAATTCTAGGCCATCATGAATGACTTGTTCCAACCTTACCTTCGCAAATTTATCTTAGTATTTTTTTATGTCATCTTAGTGTATAGTGCCAAATTGGAGGATCACTTGCATCACCTGTAGATTTCCCTAGATCTCCTATGCTCTAATGTTTTCTTTGCTAATGAGAAGGAATGTTTATTTGGCTAAAAACATGTTCAATTTTTGGGACATATATTCTCTCAACATAGGATAGTAGTTAACTAACAAAAAAATTCAAGCCATCCTAAATTAGCCCTTGTTAGGTGATGTTCAATAATTGTGTGGATTTATAGGATTGACTAGTTAGTACCACAGTTTTATAAAAAAATTATAGGATGATTGCACGACCACTAACAAACTTAACTAAGAAAAATGGCTTCAAGTAGAATCCTCAAGTAGATTCAGCCTTTCATCAACTTAAAAAGAATTTGACAATAGGTATTGTATTATAATTACCAGATTTTAATAAGCCCTTGATAGTTTAGTGTTATGCTTCGTCTACAAGTATGAGAGCTAACTTATTACAATTTGAACATCCCATCTCTTACTTTAGTAAAAACTTTTCTTTCTTTTATCATTCAAGATCTACTTATGATTGAGAATTGTTAGTTGTTTAGGTAGATATTTTTTATTACGACTAACCATTACAACCTTTAGGCATCTTTCAAACCAACGAGTGACAATAAGGGAGAAATAACGACTTTTCATAAAACTCACTCCTTTTGGATTATAAGTCAGGAAAGGAAAATCAAGTTGTAGATGCTCTTTTATAGATCCTATAGCACACAAAGTTTTTGGCACTTATTTTACTAATCAATATAGATTTTTAAATATTTAAGAACACTTACAAAATGAATCTTGCATTAGGGACATTGTCTCCTCCATTAGGCAAGATCGTAAAGCTCATCCTAAAATTTTACTTGACTGACGATAAAATTTTTTATCAGAATCACCAAGTCATTCATAAGGATCATGTCCTATGGAAGAAAATTATTTCAGAATGCCATGATTCTTCAAGTGGAGGCCATGGAGGTTACCTCAAGGAATATGTAGCATTGTCCATCTTCAAGAATTATCAGATATGATCATATCGATCTTAGCAATTAAAGATATCCCTTCAATGGTTGTTACGATGAGCATGCATCTCTCGAAAAATATCGAAGGATAAAATTGTCAAACCA
Organism: Pinacopodium congolense; assembly: GCA_028565735.1. Taxonomy (NCBI): domain Eukaryota; kingdom Viridiplantae; phylum Streptophyta; class Magnoliopsida; order Malpighiales; family Erythroxylaceae; genus Pinacopodium; species Pinacopodium congolense. The sequence goes on along the minus strand of JAOXYD010100107.1, from coordinate 6,190 downwards.
AGAAGAACCTTATTTTGCATTCTTGATTAACCAATTAATGTTAATCCTTAAGTCTTCTCTAAGCTTCAATAACTAATGAAGTGTCTAATAATAGGATATACAAGTTTGAATCACCTAAACAATCATACATTTAAGTACTTTAATCTGTATCCATCTAACCCATATGTTTTCCTTATCATTAAAAAGATTTCAAATCCTTTTAACTAAAATCGTTTTGTTTACAATCATTATGGATGTGATACCAAGTCCACCTTTTGTTTGGAATGCAAAGACCACTCCATTTAGATTTCACATTAGAAGAATATTCCTTGTCATTTTCCCTTAGGTATTTCTTAGTAATTTCTTAATAAACTTGGTTGCATTGATTAGAAGAAAAAAGGTGAGCATTATAATATTTGTGTAATGTAATGAGAACTAAAGTAATAGGTTAGAGTCTGTTGAGTTGCAAATGGTTCCTTATCACCAATTATTTAACTTGTTAATCGCTATATTAATTAATGAAAAACAGTACTTATAGATAAGGCAATTGATGATTACAAGCACTTTATAATACTTAGAGGGATCCTATATTTAAACTAAAAGCAATAAACAAAGAGTTAGAAATAGTATCATTCCTAGTTGAGACAAAGAGAAAACTTTTATTTTAATTTATTGAGAAGCCTAAGATTAGACAAAATTCTTTCATGGATTTCATAAAATAATTGATTGAATCAAAGTTAACATGACATAATAGAAGCAAGTCATCACCAAAAGGGAGGTTGATTATCATAATAATTACATAAGCATTACCAACTACTTTAGCGTTTAAAAGGATCAACTCTTTCTTGAGAGCCTTTAACCTCATAAATCATTTGTAAAAGGCATTTCCTTTAATAAGAGTAAAAAGGCCTTTAAGAATTACTTCTTCAAACCTATAACATGATGTCATGTAGTTGCAAACTTTAAATGGAGAGTTCCTCACCTTCCTATGATTACTTAGAAGGACTAAATGGGACAAGGATCATAAATCATATATTCTCAAAAGATTTCTAAGAGTTTGGAAAATCATTGATCTAGGTGGTGTTCACTATCACCTTATCTAACTTCATCCTTACTAAAAAGTTCTTAGATGGCTTATTACTCAAAGTAAAATAATAAAAGTAAATTACATCTGATCCCCCTGCGGTTTACCAATTTTTCACTTCATCTCTTATACTTTTAGAACTATCAATTACCCATTATAAATTTAAGAAAATTTCACTATACTCTCTACCGTGAACTTTTTTTGTCAATCAGTAATGGAGGAGTTGACGTGATAGAATCCACACCACATAAGCAAAAATGTTGTTTGTATTTCTCGAAGAGGCACAGTCATCTAGCCATTTTCCAGCTACCTCTGTAATAGCTAACATCATATGTTACGGATATAGATGGTGTTCCAAAAAAATTCTCTTAACCTTTCATGTATTCTTGTTCGCATTCGTATCCTTCTCTTCTCTATCACCTACACTTCATTCTCTCTCTCTCTCTCTACAACAATAGACATTTGTTGTTAGGAAAGAAATTAGCATCAGTCGACCATCTATTGTTGGGAAAGAAATAAATAATGGACAACAAAAATCCAACAAATAACACTGATTTCTTTCGTAATTCTTAATATGGGCATTTATGTAAAAATAATTGATTCTCCAAGTTAGCAGTAGTCAATGACATTGATTTTTACAAAAGAAGTTGTCTTTTTATGACGCAAGGGAACATGCTAAGTTAATACCTATTAAAGATTGTTTTGGATTTTTTATTTTTAGATTTTAAAATTTTTTTAGATAAATAATTTCAATTGAAAATAAACTATAGATTAATTTAAAAAATTACTTATATAAATTATAAGGAATACTTTTTTATTCAAATTAATGGTTATATAAGAAACTTTTTCAGTTTATGTTAAATTAAACTAAGTGATGTATTATGCTTGTAAGATGTTAGATGAAATGTGTAGGTGGCTTTGATTGGTTTTAATGTCACGTATTTAAACTTAATGGCCATTTTTTCCAATTGTTAGAATAGAGAGAATATGCTTTGTGGGATTATAAATTTTGGTGATTTAAAGATTGCTTGAATTACTACAAAATGTGTTGTTTTAAAAGAGCTTTATGTTAACAAATGTGTATTTTTGAATTTTGAAAATAAACATCTTACCCGATTTTGACATTTGGTTAAAGTCAAGGTGAAGAAAGGAAGACTAGTTGAGTAGTAAAGTTATGGCTTCATTACAAGAAACGAAAGATTCATCCATTGTTAACTTTGAAACTAATAGTGATGCTTTTGCCTTAATGTTCTAAAATCCTTAATGCCTGTTAATGCCTTTATGTTTAGTAGTAGAATTATCAACTTATGTTATGTTGATGCCTTAATGTTATAAAATGCTTATAGTTTCTCAATTCTCGATAGGGTGAAATAAACAATAAGCCATTTTATCTCTCTATCATAATGTTGTCAATATTATCTATCATGAGATATACTTTTCAAATATTTTGGTTTTACATTTGTCACGGGTATCTCCATATGTAATTATCTACAATCTAAAGATCGAGTGTACAACATGTGCATACACATTAAAGTTATGGTTTAAAGGCTCAATTTTGCACTTATAGACAACAAATAATCCTAAGAGGAGATTCTTTGTATGTCATAGATATAGGATAAAGTCTATATGTATTTCATTTAATGTAAAGGATATAGTATTGTATAGATTTCTTTTTTAATGATAGGGAAAATATTTTTGTAACTTCTTTGAGAGTTATTTATAACTTCATGATCATACATATTTTAGGCATGATTTCGTGATGATTGTATTGATCTTACAGGAGACTTTGATGCGATTCATATGTATATTAAGTTAAAATTTTTAAAAGAGACATTGCTTATACTTTTTTTAAATCATATTTCCTAGGGCTTTGAAGAGCACTTGGGTGAAAACTTGGGATTGGAAAATATGTAGGTTTAATTTGGAATGCAAAATCATCAAATTAGGAAGCTACATACTAAATTTCATAGCCAAAGGATGAACTAATGAGGAGTTATAGTGAAAAACCAAAGAAAGGTAAAAGCTGGAAAACTAGTAGAAGAACCACGAGGTGAGCCACACCTTGTGGCTCGACCTGTGTACTTTGGGCAGAGAAGACCACAAGGTGAGCCAAGCCCAGATGCTTTTTAACCCTATTTTCACCTCCTTTTGATATCTTTTTCCTTAAGAAACCTCCTAACAGTCGCCAAGTGAGGAAAGATAAATCCTAAGCCATCTTCAAGGGTTTTTGCACAAAATTAAAAGGAAGTTGGATAAAAAAAGACATCAATATTTCAATATCAAGCTTGGTTTTAACAATAATTATAATCAAGGATTCAAGGAATTAAGAGCTTCACCTATGTTCCTTTCTATTCCCTCTCCTTTTTATGATTTTTATTGTTATTCTTAGAATGATTAGGAGTTAAACTTCTTGTAGGATTTAGGTTATTATGAACCCCAAGATTTAGTATACAATGTTTTCTTTGATTGCATGTGAATTTTTCATATTTTCTTTGAATTACCTATGGATATGATAGGAATGAATTTTATCATATTTTTACATGCAAATTCATTTAATTCCATTCCTATTATTGGTTCAAATTTGCTTTATATTTTACTTTTTTAATAGGTTATCCCTTTTTGATGAATTATGGAGAAAAAGTTGAAAATTATTTCAATTATAAAATGAAGAAAAAGAAAAGAAAAGAAGAAAATCAAAGCAAAGGAGAAAAATTATTAACAAAAGGAATTTAAGAAGCTTGTAAAATGAAGGCCATCTAACTAGGAAAAACATGCATTTTAAGAATCATAAGCCAAAAGGCCAAAAAGCTTCCAACATGTCTCCTCTAGAAAGACCAATCTCAGGTGACCACCTTCCAAGTTTCCAAAGCCAAAGTCAAACTTCCAAGACCAAAGGGAGAGTCACACATCCAAGAACAAAACAATAGAGGAGACAATTCGATCGAGGCTTCAAAGAGGAGACAAAAAGATGGTCAAAACAAATTCAACAAGTTGGTAGATATCACGTATGCAAGGCGAAAGCTCTTGGAGAGATCATGTTTAAGGATTAAAAAGAAAAGCACAGAGGGGAAAAACACAACATACAATAGCCTTCGTGGGGGAAACTTGGCGACAATTGAGAAAGAACAAGGAAAAGCTTTCAAAGAAAGGAGCCAATCACGTTATTAATTGGACAATGACATAAAAAACGTTAAAAACATTCCAATTGAGAGGCATTAAAATGTTTTGGCAGGAAAGTGGATGGCTAAAAAACTTTTCAAGTCTAAGACAAAAAGGGACACATGCCTTGCCTTGAAACATGGATGAGAACAAAGCACAAAACCCTAGAAGTCATACTTATATAAGAGGTCGGCCTTCACTTTAAGAGAGAGCTCCATTTTTTTTTCTTTTATATGCTATAAGAGCCGATTCTTCTTCCTCTTCTCAGTTTCTTATTTTTCTTTGTTTAGTTATTAGTTTATTTTTCATTTTTTTGCTTTCATTTTCCATTTCTTGTGTTATTGTTCTCTTGATTTCTTGTTTTAGTCTTTAAATATTAGTTATTTGGTGTATTTTGTTTAAATATTTGTGTTGAACCTTAGTTATTGTTATTTATTAATGGAATGCTTTGTTTTTGTTAATTTGAGTTTTGGTCTTAATTTTCTAGCTTTGTGTTTGTTATTTTCTTGTGTTTTATTTATTTTTCTAGATTTTTGTTTTGTTTATTTTATTATGTTATTAGTTTGTTTAATATTTGTTTTAATTATTTTAATTATGTTTAGCTAGTTTAGTATTGGGTTGGAAGTTAATGATGGAATCTTGGATGAATAATTGTGACAATTGATTAGTAATTGATTTCGTTCTGTGATTTAGGATAGGATTGAATTGGAATTATGAGAAAATTTCGTAAATTAGGGATTAATGTTTAGGATTAGCTACCCTAGGTGTAATCCTTAGTTAAATTGCTAAGATTGAGCCATGTGATACATAATTATCCTTGGTGATTTCCATAAATGCCAATAGGTTAGTCATATTTGTTAGGATACTTAACCAACTAATTCAGGATTCCAATTCTCTAAGTTACAGCGTCTGAGCTTGTGTGACTATAGCTTAGGTTAGTTTTTCCTTAGTGTTTTAAAGTTGCTACGTTGTTAAATCTAGAGAGCTTATTCTAGGTTGTCTCATGGGTATGGATAAGATTTCTATCGTATAAGATCTATTTAAAGTTGGAGAAACTGAGAGTTTGAGAGCATGTTTAAACCTATATGCTAGCATCTTACACCAATCATAACTTATGTAGTGACCCGATTCCTATATATATAGGAATCTACTATTTAGAGAGTCATTTCACATGCATAATTGTGAATTACATTTCATATACAGTCTTAAATTGTGATTTGGAATAATGGTAAATGTGTTAGATGCATTCAAATGATCATTTCCGGGTATAAGTAATTTTGATGTGATTATCGTGCAAATGTGAATTTATTTATGTCTTGACTTATGAATTTGTGATTTGAAATAATTAAAGGGATGAAAATTGAGGGATTGGTGTGATGCTAAATGTTTTAGGAAATGGAAAAGGGTGGATTGATGAATTATAAAATGTTGTAGGGAGGGGTTTGTTATTTAGACGTTGTTGGAGTCAAATTTTGATTTTAGGATTGAAATCTGTCTAACTTTTCAACCCATTTTCTGTCTTTATAGAGAGATTTAATGAGAAAGAGTTGAAAGCATGAAAGATGTAGATATGGATCTTAAATTGACTATGGTGAAACGGCATGTCATTTGGATTAGTGTATTGAAAGTTATGCATATTTTTCTAACACACAATTATAGTGAACTTCGGAAATGAGACTTTTAATGGATGTAAGATAGAGTGTTAGAAGATTCGATAAGTTTTGATTGTGCAATGCTAATATATATTAAATATTGGATGGTTGGCATTAATGTGTATGAATAAGGTGAATTAGAAGTGATTGAATATGAATCGAACATGCATTATTCATGACATATTCATACATGCATTATTAGTCATTATACAATTGAACAACTAATAATATATGTGTATGTAATGCAATTATAGGACAGCACATTGATCAGAATCCAGACATCTTCCGAATAGTCAGACATTGAATATCTAGAGAT
>JAOXYD010100096.1:0-11757 GCA_028565735.1 Pinacopodium congolense | reverse complement strand
AACATTTAAACACAATATAGGGGTCATAATACATCAAATTAACTATAAAGATCATATGAATTTGACCCCTATCAGCTAGGCAAAGTCATACGCTTAGATTCTTCAATTAGTTTAAACAACTATCTAATATATACCTCTAAGTTATGGATTGAAGCTTTTATACATTCTCATCGAGCCTCATTCTAAAATATAAACTTCATTTCCAATCTCTTGAATCTAGACTCCCTTCTTATTGTTAATCATAATAATCCTGTGGAGGTGGCTTAAGATAAGCTTTATTAATCCATAAGCAATTTTGATGATCCATCAATCCTAAGTTATAAGCACTACTCTATTGATCGTTATAGGCCATCTAATCAGTTTTGCAACCATCAACTGAATTACATGATCATTGTACGACTCGTAGTCTAGATAATCTTGCATTGCCTATTGCTAACTATCTATGATCATAAAAAGATAACCACATTTATAAAATAAAACTCAAATAGAATAGAATAAACAAATAAAAAATAAAAAAAGAACAAAATAAATTATAGACTAATTAACATCAAAATATTTATAGTATTACTAAAATAAATCCTTAGCAACTACTACTATTAACAAATAATATAGGACTATGAGTCCAGATATTGTCTCATATAGGGATTTACTGTAACTACTAGGTCAAAAGGTGTTTGATTATCTAAAAACTACAAATTAAGTTAATGAACTAAATTAAATAAATAAACTAAATATTAAGGTAATAAACTATTTAATTTAAAAACAAGTAATAAGATAAAGGTTATATCAATATTAAAATCTAGCTAAGTTTTTGGAGTTTAATGGTTTAACTAAGTTTAAGGAAATACTATATTGAACAGATTTAGGATATCTTCATGAAAATAAGATAAAGCAATGGTTAGGTTAGAACATATATCTTTTAATCTTAATTCATTTTTTGCTCATTCAATAAATTAGACTAATAGGCATAAAGCATAGTAAGTTTAAACCTAAAAACTGTTTTCAGATTTAAGACCATTATAACCAATGCGATTGAGGGTTAGAAATCAATTAGGATCACATTCCAGTGTTTTCTAAACCTTTTATTTTGTTTTATCTAATTCTATTTTCATTTTAATCAATAAATATGTGTTTTATATTCAATAATTTGATTTTATTGATTAGTATGCATGACTAATTCATATATTCGCTAACGCTAGATTAATAGATGGCTTAATTGATTTATTTTGCATGGTTTATATACAAAAATTTGTTTAATTGAGTGCTTAATTCTTTGTTATAAGCTCGCCACTTAGAATAGAGCTAGTGATAATTAAGGATCTGAGAAATCTACCTTGCTTATTAGAAAGGCCAATAAAAAATATAATTTAATTCAATGAATGACTAAACGTTGATTAATTACATGGGTGTTAATTCTGAAATTGGGATTTAGGATTAAACTTCTTGAACTTTAAGCAAATTAACTTAGTTTATAGAATGACTGAATAACACAAGAAGATCTATAGAGATAAGACATAGTCTTAACCATAGTTGTGTCTTATTTTTATAAATATATCATAGATTATACCACAAAAACATAATTAAATCATTTAAACTCGAAAACTTTAGTTGTACATTTGAATTGATAATTTTCAATTGCAGTTTTGATTTCTTTTGCATTATTTAAAAGTGAGTTTAGTGTAATTTAGTATTTTTAACTTAATCAATCAATTAATTTGAGTTTTCTAGATAATTTTAACCTAAGTGACTTAGTAGTTATAGTTAGATCCTCATGAGAATGATAACGTAGACCCTTGTAGATCCACTATATTATTTATGATAGGTATACTTATCTATAGCCAGTCTTAAGATCAATTTATGTTAAAATTGGAGTACAGATAGAACACAAATAATTTTTTGATATCGTTGCTACGGATCATACTAGTAATAATAGGAATAAATTAGTGTTAATTAGTCTAAAGGTTATTTTTTTGTTTTTATTATTTTCCTATTTTTAAATAATTTTTTTGATTATTTTTTTCATTTATCTTTAGTTAAGTTTTTAATTGCTTTTATTTGATTTATTCTTATTTATCACTTTATTTTCTTTAGTTAGTAATTTTCTTGTTTTATTATTTTTTTCATATTTTTGTATGCATAATCATGACTAAAAGCCTGAGGAATTTGGTTTTGATATGGAGTTAGAGCACATAATACATAAATATAGAAATGAGACTCAAGTAGGCACATTTAACAAAGTAAAGGTAGAGATAATCAGTAAGGATCATTTATAGTTAAAGAATAAATATGTAAACATGGAATAATAAAAACACGTAGTTATACAACCTTTAAGAAGAGCACAAGGAATGTACTATAGTGAACATAATTATAGGAAATAGTGGAAGAACTTTGGCTAGCATAATTAGACCTAAGGGTTAATGTAAATAACTTTGAGATCCTTCATGGGATTATCTCTATGGTTAAGGCCTCATAGTTTAGAGGCTTAGTCTTAAAGGACTCGTTCTTAGATATCTATGACCTATTTAGACAAAATAGGATTTAAGAGGATGTAGTCAAGTTTAGGCTATTTGCTTTCTCCATTAAAGACAAAACTAGAACTTGGCTTTTCACCCTTTAACTTACTTCCATCACTACTTGGGATGAGCATATAAAGCTCTTCTTAACTAATTTTTCCCACTAGCCATGATAGTTAAAATGAGGACTAAGATGACTTCTTTTATCCAATACAAAAATGAGAGTCTATATAAGACTTAGGAAAGGTTTAGGGAGATGTTATCTAAATGTCCTAATCAAGGGTTTAATATGTTGCAGCAAGTAAATATCTTATATACTAGAGTTACTCCCTTTACTTATAGTGCTATAGATATTGTCTCTAGAGGCAATTTGATGAGAAAGACACTGGATAAAGTGTATAAACTAATAAAGGAGATGGAAACAAATAGCTTCCATTATCATTTTGAGTGTTACCCTAGGAAGCCATATAGAGCTCTTATAATTAATAATATAGTAGCTTTAATGATCCATATGAAAGTACTTAACAAAAGTTAGATAGCTTAGTGAGTAAATTTGGCAATATTTCATTGAGAAGACAAGTAGTGTGCGAGAATTGTGGTAGTACCTCCAATACATCCTTAAGAGTGTCAAGAAAGAAGTCATTTTGCCTATAAGCTTGAGCAAGCCTAATTTGTAGCTAACTTTAATAGGAAATAAAGAAATCCTTACTCTAACGCTTAAAATCCTCGGTGGAGGATCTATCCTAACTTTTCTTGGAATAACAATCAAAATTATCAAACCCTCTACTAGTTGGTCCTCAAAGAATTCCACCACTTGGCTTTAGAGCTAGTGCACCTCCATCATAAGAGAAGTCTATTTTTTAGGAGATTATTTTGAAATACATCTAATCCAATAAGCCTCGGATGTAAAAACTATGAGACTTTAATTAGGAAATTAGAGACTCAAGTGAGCCAAGGTACATAGACTGTACAAGAGAAGTTACTTGTTAAGCTATCCAGTATTACTAAAGCAAACCCTAGGGAATATAATAAGGTTATTACCTTGAGGAGTGGTAAGGAATTAGAGAGTGAAAGCTTAGAGAAGAAGGATAAAGTATAAGATAAGAGTGAAGAAAAGGTGGTGGAGAAGAAAAAAGATAAAGAAGTTGAAAAGGAGGAGCAATCTAGGCTATTTGCTGATCTTAACAATCCACCCTCTAAGACTAAGATTCCATACCCTTAACAAATTAAGAGTGTCCACTTAAATAAGTAATTTAAGAAGTTTTTATAGGTATTAAAAAGTTGTATATCAGTATTGTTGATGCATTAGCTTAAATTACTTCCTATATGGTGTTCTTAAAGGATATTTTGTTGAATAAGAGGAAATTTAAAGAGGATAAGACTGTTAAATTTAATGAGGAGTGTTTTGTGATTTTTCTTAGGAAGTTACCTCCAAAGCATAATGACCTTATGAGTTTTACCTTCCTATGTACTATAGATAACATATAGATAGACAAGGCTATAATGAATCTTAAAGTGATGATCAATTTAATGCCCAAGTCTGTGTTGTGTTATGTGCTCTACTACAAGTATACGGTTTGTATCTTTACAGCATAACTAGTATTGTTCCCTCGAGATTGTGATTAGTTACCTAAAAATTTGAGTTGCACTTTGTTTAAGGTAAACAATAGAATAAATGTAGCTGGAAACAAACTAAACTAAAACAAATTTAGAATTGAACAATTAACAATTTAGCAATAATTGAGAATAACTAGTGATAAATACTCAGGAATTACTTCTATTCTTGTTTTTTCTTCCCCTTACCTTATTAATTTAGTGATACTTGACCCTAGATATCTTGTGGTTTTGACTACCCTCTCGCTAGATATAACCAAGTAATCCCAATTGAAATAAATAAGAATTGAATTGCAATAGATCGATCTCTTAAAAGTCTTCCTAACTATCTAACTAGATTTAAAGCAATCCTATGTGTAATTATTTCTATAATTGCCTACCAATTTGATGTTTGTAGGTCTATTTTGGTACCATCTCTTACTGTACAGTATTACACAAATACTCAATTTATTCTCTCAATTCAAATTAGAGAATAAGAATAATAAACATCATAAGTTTTTATATTTGTATATATTAAACCAATAAGATGAGAGTTTTACAAAACTAATTCAAGAGTGATCCATAAAATAAGTCTAGTAATCTATAACTTTGATCAAATCACAAATATTCAAATTTAACATATAAAGACAAAGAAAGAAAAGAAGAGAAGAAAAGAATTGTAGCTTGAATATCTTCTCCTTCTTGCCCTTTTGCTGGAAAATCTTTAACTTGATTTGTTAAATTTTTGCTTTTTGATCTTGTGTTTTTCTTTTTGTAGCTACCTCTTTCTTATTTTTTTCCCCTTAAATACCTAGTAACCCTTCTAGGGTGGATCTTAGGATTTTGCACTTGTTTTGTGCCAAAAATAACTCCAAGCCCTTAAAATCACGTAACTCCTGCATTTTGTAAATTTCTTGGTAGTGCATAATCTTGACATAATGTTTATGTCTAGGATAATGCACGATCATGACAGAGTGCATGATCATGCACTAGGCACAATTGTGACAGAGAAGCCAGCTTTGCCCTATTTTCTTCGCCTTTTTCTTCCTCTTCTCCTTAGAGTTTCTTGCTTCAACTCAATATTAAATCATATTAAATAAACCCCAAATAAGGTTAAATCCTTGTCCTAAATAAACAATCATCACACAGAAAACACAAAACATTAAGAAGAACATAAATATAAGCCCTAACATATAACTATCACCTAAAAGACACCTATTAAGACACCTTACAACCTAGAAAATACACTCTAATACACATCTATCAACTTCCCTACACTTAAGACTTTGTTTATCCCTAAGTAAAATAAAAAACTAAAAACAAAACAACAGAAAACCCACACCACTATGCAAAAATGGCATAAAATTTAGTAGAATTAACTTACTTACAAGTATTAATCATTCAAGAAGATCCAAAACATTAACTTGTTCTATTTGCATTTAAGTTTCTTTGAATTTAATATACACATTAACTAAGATACCGATACCCTTATTCTTACATTTATGGCACTTGTAAGCATGCACTAACTCTTATTTACCCATTAAAAAGGTGGGCTATCATTAAGTAACTTATAAGCATGTTTTGTCATTTCACATGAAGATCAATAGGTTTTCACATTTAATTTAAGCACAACACATTTACATTCACTTTTAATAATCGCCTAGTCTTTTGATGCGAGAGTAAACATCTTGTCATAAATAACTCCCGATTACTTAAATATGTTGTGTCCTTCTAAGCTTAGTTAGAGTGTCATTTAGCTTTTTTATGTAAAGGCAAACATTTTGTCAGGAATATCCCTTTGTTACTCAACTGTATCACAACTCACAACTTGCTATTAGCTATATTCTTAGCCCTAATTCTAAATGAGGCCACCAGAATAGGAAATTTGTATTCAAGCATTTATGTAACTTTGCCTTTACTTCAGTTTAAGATTCTAGCCTCCATCCTTTCTTCCTAGTCAATCCATTCTTGTGAGAAATGACTAGTGAATGCCTACCAAATTAAGTTCAATATATTATAAGTGCATCTAAACATGTGTCATAAATGAAAGAATATATACGATATCCTAATCAATTTATATATTCAATGGAAGACACTTAAAATACAAACTTCAAAAGTTAATACTTCTTCACAACTTAAATAATAATGTTCATAGATAAGATCATTCCTTTCAATCATATTCCATTCACACACACACATACAAACACACACACACACACACATACACACACACACACACACACACACACAAACACAAACACAAACACACACTCTACATAGTGCAATAAATTGCAAAAGTAATTGGACATAATCAAACATAATTAATAACTAAACACAGTGTAAATGGAAAGTTACAAACAAAATTATAATGCAAATGTATGTTCAACCTCCCCACACTTCAGTAACACATTGTACTCAATGTGGAATCCAACACATAATGAAAATAAAAAAAACTAATGCAATAGAAAATAAATAAAAGAGATAATGGAAGGAGAGCTTTTAGGGTTTTTGGCTTGAAATAGTGTTAGAGAAGGGAGTTATACTCATTAGGCCATAGAAAACTTTAATAATTTCTTTGTTTGGTAGCACTGTTAGCATGCTACTTACTTAAAATACCCCTTCATGGCATCTATGCATCCCTCCAGTCTCTTAGTGTTTTCCTTCACTGTTATAAGAACTATTTCCTGGCCATCCCCTTTTTCATCAAAGTCCTCACTCGATGTTTCCTCTTGTCTTGTCGGTGATGGAGATAAACTAGATTCTTCCATGCCTCTCCTGTGCTTAATAGTTGAACGAGAGCCTAGATCATTAAGCTCCTTGTCATAGTGCTCTTATATTTCAGCTCTCCTTGAATGTGATTTGATAAAATATTCAGGAGCAATGCTAATTAGATCATTGACACTCACATCAAAATGATGAGCCAAGGTAGTGACTAAAAACCCCATAACTAGGTAGTTGCTCTTTTTTGTAATGAAATTAACTATAGTTTGGAAAATGGATATGAAGTGCATGCCTTGATTTTGTTATTTATGAACCATAGTAACAACAACTCCTTTATAGAAAACTTATTACTTTGACTCTTATTAAACACAGCATGACACATAAATAGTAATAGGTGCTCTAGACTTTTAATTAGCTTATTCGGTGTATTATGCGAATTGAACTCTTCTAGCTTTATAAGTTTTTTTCAATACACTTGAGGGCTAAATTCTTTATGGGATTCGTAAATTTTAGTTTTAAGGAAACCAAATATGTAAACCATAATATCATAGTCTAAATTGTATGGTTTCCCCTTTAACCTAAACCAAAATTTAGTCATTTTTGTTCACTTATATTGCAATGAAGTGAAAAATTCGAGAGGGAGCTCTTCTTAAATGGCATTATCATATAGTATGAACCTTTCCTAGTTAATTTTCTTAATCAATTTCCACTTTATCTTTAAGCCTTAACATAGCCAAAATTTGAATATTTGAATATTTTGGTGCAGCAATAGGTTTAGTTATAAATATTTGGAATTTCTTACCTTCCTCTTGTGAGAAGATTAGGAAAGGATCTCCAAAATCAATTTCCAAATTTCCTTTTCCACTTTTAGAAACTTTTAGTTTACCCTTTTATTTAGACCTCTTGCTTATTTTCTTAACCCTTGGTGTCATTTGCATCCCAAATACTTGCAAAATTAACAAGAAAGAGACACAAGAAAAAAGAGAGAAAAACTATCCACAAATTCCTAGAAAAATGTAAGTGATGTTTTAAAATTAATAGATTTAGATGAAAACATGTGGAAATTAAGATAGAAGTGAAAGAAATAACCAAAAAAAGTGAAAAATGAAAGAAAAATGAGTGAGAATGGAGTTGGAGGCCAACTAAAGAGAGAGGAGATGCGAGGAAAAAGAAAGGAGTGAAAACAAAATAACTGGTGTTAATTTTAAAACAAAATAAATGGAGTTGTTTGTCACACTTGTGATAAGTATGTTTTTAGTTTATGTTTTTAGGTTGTTTATATGTGTTTTAAGTGTTTCCTTGTTTTTTAGCATTAATTTACTTGTTCTTTTTCATCTTTTGCATCTTTTCATGATCTTTGATGTTTTTAATTATTTCTTTATATTGTCTACTATTTGAGGGTAAGTTTTGAGCTTCTGTGTGGATGGTTGATGTACTTTGGTGGTGAATTTTATAGGTAGTAGATTTTCAGCTTTGAATGAGTTTTAGGTGATTTGAATGACCCATTAGGTAGACTTGCAAAGCTTATATGGCAATGAAATTTTGTGGAGAGGAAGATCAAGATGTTAGGAGTCTCCAGTTAAAATTTCAAGTTAATCAAAGGTCCAGAGAGAGAGTTATGACTAAAAAAAAGAGTGGAGTGTATTAAAAGTTCCAGAAAGCAGGACACAATCCCACCTTGGATGACCACTTTCTGTCACCCTCGTGACAGGCCACGAGGGAGACGGCGAAGCTGACTCTAAGATAGATCAAACTTGAGTTTTTAAGTTAGGGGGCCCTCCTTTAGACATATTTAAAGGCTCAAAACCCTAGGAGCCTCCAACAATCATTTAGACAACACCTAAAGTAGAGGGTTTGGTGGCCACCCAAAGGAAGCAACTTAATCTTCCTTAGAAAATACAAACAGATTCCACATCCAGATTTTCCAGCTCTCTTGGAGTGAAGAGGAGGACTTCAAAGCTTTATTTAGTTCATTTCTTCTTCTCTTTATTACTTTTTATTATGGAAAACATGAATCATGGTAGATTATTGTTGTTATGAGTGGCTAAATATTTTAGAGAGTTGTTCTTGAACTATTTGTGGAGCTCTTATGTTTTTAATTCAATGAATGATCCTTTGTGATATTTATTATGCTTATACAATTCAATAGACTGAGAGGGTGAGTTTGGGCATTTGAGTTAGGTATTATAACGAGAGTTGGCTTCCAATATACCTATAAATATTTAGGTTTTTCCAAATAGTTGAAGAGAGATCTTGGCTATTTGCTAAAAATCACCTATAGGAGTGTTTAAAATCTGGTTGGTTGGTTAGAAGAAGTTTGTAAGTCTAGAGATAGCATAATTGATTCTAATCCATTTCAACTAGGGTCAACTAATTTCTCCTTAAGAGAGGGTAATTAAGCATTAGGAAATCTTAGGTTAAGCATAACTAGATTAAGAACACAAGAGAGAAGCAAAATAGGGATAGAGTAACTCCTAATCACAAACATTGGTTATCAAATTCCTACACTTTTCCCATTTATACAATGTTAATTTGTTTTATTTTATTTTATTTTCCCATTTTTAGCTTTTAAATTTGTTTCTTAAATAAATTAAAATCTAAATTAAGTGGTGACTAAACTCAATCTTTGTGGGATCGATATCCGCTTTTTACTATAAATTATAACCCGTATACTTGCGGTTTTGAGCGTAAAACAAGCTTGATAATTTTGTGAACTCATCATCAACCTCCATGATCGTGCAGAGTGCACAATCATGAAAAAAGTGTGGTCATAATGGATGCACAATTATGCACGTTACATGATCATGACATAATAGTGCTCGTCCTATCTTTTTCCCTAAACTTATTTTGCACACTCTAAGCTATAGAGATCAACTAAACCTACAATCAATAAGATACAACACTAAGGTTTTACTTCACTTATTAACATCAAGATATTGTTGATGTTTCATAAAACTATCTAACTTATTTTATTTTACAATACTGCAAGTGTATAGGTCGTAACTTGTAGTAAGGAAGCTGATATCGATCCTAAAGAGATTGAGTTTTGACACCACTTAACTCAAGTTGTACTTTGTTTAAGAAAATGATTGCAAATGATTAAAAACTAGAAATTAAACTAAAATTAACTAAACTAATAATAAATATCTAATTGAGATAAAGTATAGTAATTTATTAATCAAGGCTTAAGATTATGAGTTACTCTATCCCTATTTTACTTCCCTCTTGTGTTCGTGATCCAATTATGCTTGACCCAAGATTTCCCAATGCTTAATTACCTTATCTCAAGACGTAATTAGTTGACCCTAGTTGAAATGGATTAGAATCAATTATACTATCTTATACTTACCAACTTCTCCTAACTATTTAACCAGATTTTAAGCACTCATAGAGGTGATTTTAAGTAAATAACCAAGATCTCTCTTCAACTATTTGGAAAGACCTGATTATTTATCTGTCCATTGGGAGCTAACTCTTGTTACACTACCCAACTTAAATGCCCAAACTCACCCTCTCGGTCTATTATATGGTATAAGAACAATAAATATCATAAAGCATCATTCATTGAATAAAAAACAATAAGAGTTCTAGAAAGTTAAAGAACAAATCCTACAAAATATTTAGCCCCTCATAATAACAAATAATCCACCAAAATTCATGTTTTCCATACTAAAAGGTAATAAAGAGAAGAAGAAATAAACTAAATAAAGCTTTAAAGTCCACCTCTTCCTTCAAGAGAGTTGGAAATTTTGGATGTGGAGTCTCTTTATGTTTTCTAAGGAAGATTGAGTTGCTTCCTTTGGGTGGCCACCAAACCCTCTATTTTTCCACTTTTGGGTGTTTTCTCCTATTTGTTGGAGGCTCCTAGGGTTTTGAGCCCTTATATATATCCAAAGGAGGGTCTACTAACTTAAAATCCTGCGTTTGACCTGATTTTAGGTCGGCTCTACTGTAACGATCGTGATTTTGGCTCCACGTGCACTATACTTTTCCAACTTCCAGCAGTCTTCAATATTTTGGCCATAACTTCTTCTTCAGACCTTCAATTAACTTAAACTTTGAGCTGCAACCTCCTAACATGTTGATATTGCTACGTTCTAACCTAAAAAGCAACATAAAAACATAATCTAAAAGCACACTTATCAACTTCACCACACTTATGCCTTTGCTTGTCCTTAAGAAAAAATTAAATAAATCTAGTCAATTTATCACTTCATTTTCATAAAGATTAAAGCATGCAATCCCTCAAACTTTGGCCAACTCAAATGTCAAGCTACTATACATATCATGACTACTTTTCATTAGTGCACATAAGCAAACTCAACTTTTGAAACCATCACTCAAAGATAAGTACAAACATAAAATGAATCTTTCGCACAGTTTCACTCATTTCTCTCAAGTGTTTGAGGGTTAGTGTTTCTCTTAAACTTCCTATAGGAAACCACACTACCATAAGCTTGCTAATACATCAATTCTCCTTCACAATAATTACATACGAAGATAAATTATAAGGACTTTGTTTCGGGCTATAATGTGGCTAATGTTAAGGTAGCTCAAAAAGGTTAAGGGGTTTATCACAAGCATTCATAAAGTATAAAGTGAATAAAGGGATAAGAAAATAAACTTTTGAGATATGCAAATGGATATACCTAACTACTTTGCACTTATTGATGCTACTACATGTTATTCCCTTTTTATTTTATTTTTTTTTCTTCTTTTGTTTTTTCTTCTTTTTGAATAATAATACAGAAACAATGAACAAAATAGTGGCTAAATGTAACGTGCTGTTGAGAGAATAATTCGCAAAACAAACAACTGCAAGTCTTACGCTTAAAACCGCAAGTATACGGGTGGTACTTGTAGTAAAGAACAGTATCGATCCCACGAGGATTGATATCTAGTCACCCTATTAATTCAGTTTACACTTTGT
>JAOXYD010100075.1:0-11757 GCA_028565735.1 Pinacopodium congolense | reverse complement strand
ATGTATATAATTTTATTATTTCGTATAAATTTTAACTTTATTAATTAGATAATTTTTATTAATTAAATAAAATTATTATTAAGAATTTATAAAATTAATAAATATTAATATACTTAAAAATAAATATAACACTAAAAAATAATTTTATTGAACATTAATACATGTATATATTAATACATGAATAAAAACAATTATCATGATCCATGCAAAGGTATATTAATATATTAATGCATGCATGCATTTAAAAAAATGCATATAAATAAATTGCAAATATATATTAATATATGAAAAATAAACTATATTAATATATAAAAATAAACTATACACTAATGCATAGAATAAAAAAACAAATATAAAAATATAAAACTAAAGTTACTATACATATACCATAAACATTGACTTTAGTATTATGTGTGTAACTACCAATTTAATAATTGGTCAACTAATACCAATTTAAAATAGAGTAATTAAAATGAAAATATTTCAATCTTATGGACCAATATTTCTAACATGATCCGGCATATTAAACAACACGTTATGAAGTTTAACTCATACGAAAGATGGGTTGATCGGTATATTATTGATACGTACTGGTACTCATTAAGATGGGTTGATTGGTATACTATCGATACATACCAATACTCATTACGTGCGTAGGATAAACAGAGGAAAAGGTTAGACAAGGCTAGAGGAAAAGTGGCACATTGAATTAGTTCATGCTAGAGAGCTCGGTGTTGGCATTTCCCCTCTTGCCAGCCTGATTAGGGCTTTGTTTCGTGAGGCTTTGTGCTAGTGTTTCCCTCTTAAAGCTAGTGGACATGTGCGTATCTAGATCTTCCTTGTGTATTGTTCACTATTTTTTTATTAATGATATTTTTACTTTTTTTAATTGACACATTGAAAGTGAAAAGACGTTTCTTCTACATTTTTTGTTTGGAGGCGATTAAGGAGTCGGCGGGCTGCTGGTAAGGTCATGTGGCAGAGAAAAATTACAAATTTACTTGAGATAAATTGTACATTTTTAAATTTTTAAAATTTACTGTTAGTTTAAAATTTTATAATCTAAAATTTTAAATTTTAAATTATAAAATCTTAAATCATAAATCTTGAAACTCAAAATATTAAATATAATATTAATTTTTTAAATTATAAAAAATTAAATAATATTTTTTTATAACTTAGGACGTCATTTCTACTCTTGAAAGTTCAGAAAAAATAACTACTTTACCCTCAAGAGACCTAGGAGGGTGGGGCTCTGTAGTTATTTGCTTCCTGTTTATAATTTCTAGCATATACTCTTCTGTAAAATAAAGATTCCCGGAATCACAACTAAAAAACACACAAAATTCTCATTTGAAAAAGATAACAAGAGCTCAAGAAAAACCTTGCTGTTATACTGAAAGAGCAAGAAATAACATGCAATAACAAGTAAGTAAAGCTCAGCACCTTTTTAAAATGATTTGAAAATCAAACACCTGAAGGTAATAAAATTGAATTAACCAAATCTAACCTGGATAAACATATTCAAGCAGACTTCTGCATAGAGAAATAGCAACTCCAGAACAAGTATAATCCTGTGATTCAATTACAGATGTGTCAAGTATGAAATCAAGACAGAGCAATCAAAAGGCCTACCTTTTTAGATGCATTGGGAAAACATTTTACTCTAATTTAAGAGTATAGAAAACGCAAATATAATCTAAAATTCATAAAAAATCAAAGGTTATACACAAATCTTATAAGAAACAATAGAATTCTTATTCAAATAGGCAAAAAAATTCTTGAATATAAAGATAGGTATTTATATGAGTTTTAGATTTAAAACCTAATATTATGGGATAGAAATATCTTCTACAATTCAAATAAAAGTAGAACACTTAAAAAAACACAAACTTCCTAAATAGAAAACGACAGCTTGACCATTCGAGTGACATTAATGGCATCTTTATAAGGGGCATTGAAGTCCCATGGTAGTTCAGATCATCCAGGGATGATCTTGGTCTCCACTCTATTGAATGGGAGCAACTATTTGACTTGGAGTAGAGCTATGAAGATAATATTGGGAGTAAAGGTGAAACTAGGGTTTGTGACAAGTTGTTGTCAAAAACCAGGTGAAGACTCTTCACAGTATGATCGCTCATGTAGAGTGGATTACATGGTTACTTCGTAGCTTTTAAACTCAATTTCAAAGGAGATTGTATATGCCTTTTTATATACGACGTCGGCCCTTGATTTGTGGAAGGAGTTGGAACGAAAGTATGGAGAATGTAATAATCCTCTCCTGTATTAGATAAAGAGGAAGACTTATTCAATTTCTCAAGGAGATCTTTCCATTGCTCAATACTTCACAAGCTCAAGAGATTATGGGATGAGCTACACTGTCTGTCATCTATGCTAGTCTATGAGTGTGGTACCACTGTTAAGATGAGTAAGTATGAATCTACAGATAGATTAATGCAGTTTTTTATAGGAATTAGTGAAGTTTATGATGATGTGCATAATCAAATTTTAGTTATAGATCCTTTACCTAATCTGGATAAGGCATATTCTATGATTTTGCAAGTGGAAAAGCAAAAAGTAGTGAATATCATCTTTTTTAATAGAGGTAAGGAAGCAATGTTTACTAAAACTCAGAATACAAAAGGAGTAGGAAAGGGTAATGTCAAAAGGGGCCAAACAAAGATGATTTGTTTTGTGATTTCTACAAAATGAAAAGGCATACTAAGGATACTTGTTTCAAGTTTAATGGTTATCTAGACTAGTATAAAGGGTCAAGAGATAATAAGCATAATGGTGGGAATAAATCTTTTGTAAACATTCTAGAATCACTATTGGAAGAAGTAGAATATATCCTTGGATTAGGTGTAAAATAGAGGTCTAATGTAACCAATATGATTCAAGAAGAGATTGAAAATTTTATGAAAGGGAAGTCTAAAACTGGAGTTACTCAGGTGCAGGCTGGGAGTGATAGACAGAGCATTATCAGCTTTGTTTATCTTCAAGATTTTGCAGGTAGCACTTTAACCCATGATTTTAATTATTTTACTTTAATTGAACATGGTTCTTGGATAATAGACACAGATGCTTCTAATCATATGCGTATTGATTTGTGTTTGTTTCTTCAACCCTAAGCCTATCAATCGATATGCTCATGTTTATCTTCTTGATATTACCATTAGATTAGTTGACTATACATGAGATATTAGATTAAGCTCCAAATTTGTTCTTACTTCTTCCTTATAAATTGCAACTTTTAAGTATAATCTCCTATCAGTCAATAAAGTTATCTTATCAGCAAATATTAAGTTTGTGTTCTATGCCCAATTTTGTATTCTGCAAGACCTTTAGAATAATTAGGTTCTTGCAATTAGAAAGGTCATTTTTAATCAGTGCATATTTAACCATAGTTCTTTTTTGTCTTGAATTATACATCATTATACATGCTTGTTAGATAAAATGTTAAATAACCTAGCTTAATGCAGTGTAGCCCTTGATGTTCAACCTTGGCATATTGGACTAAGGCATCCTTATATTCTTGTAACCAAGCATTTGAATATTATGACAAATGACTTGAATTGTTCTCAACTTTCTTTTCATTGTGAAATTTATCACTTGTTTAAGTAAAGTAGACTTGTATTTCCTTAAAATGCTATTAGCACTAATAAATGCTTTGAATTAATTCATATGGATATATAGGGCCTTTATAAATAATCTTCCTTGAATGGTGCTCATTTTTTCTTGGTTGTTGTAGATGACTTTAGATGTGCTACTTGGACTTACCTTTTGAAATGCAAATCCTAAATTGAGCAAGTTATTCTTAATTTTTTCAAACTTATCCAGACTCAGTTTAATACTTGAACCCGAGTCATTTACTTCCTTAAGCCATGTCCATACTAAAATAGCTAAATCAACACTACATTAGTCATGGAAAGACTCTTATATCAAAATTGACCAATCCTCCATTTCACTACTATCAATTTTCCTTCCATTTTCCTTAAATCCTAGATGCAAGAATTTACAGCAATATAGAAAATAAAACTTGCAGATGTTTTCAATCAAGGAAGTATCAAGAGTCTTTTTCCTCTGAGTGTTTCTATTTTCTACTGGGGACAAATTTGACAAATTCTATTAGCAAAATGGAACTAGAGTGTTTCGCGTCTTTTGTTTGTTTTGTTGATCAAGTGACACTCGAATTTGAACTGGGGAAAAAGGATTTGCATTCCCTCATCTTACCACTCAGTTGACAACATGAAAAAACCAAAAATTTTGCCCCCTCTATATCGATCCAAGGGATGGAAGGGTAAAGGCCTTTGGTGTCCTCTCCAATCAAGAATTGGGGGTGCACGATCATACAGAACAATTGCCTTTTTATTTGAAAAGAGTTATCTGGCATTTTTGGTCTTTCCAAAGATTAGTCAAAGGGGGCATCTTCCTTTTGTTCATACGGGATGATTCTTTTCACTGGATTTTTAAGGCAAGCTATTAAAATTGATAATGGGCAGTTTAATAGTGTAATTAAAGCTATTAGAACTAATAATGAGACTGAGTTTCTAAGCCACTGTTGCCATCTTCTTTTTTATCTTTTAGTATTGTTTACTAAAGATCATCTCTTAACACTCCATAATAAAATTTAGTGATTGAAAGGAAACATAGACATTTTCTATAAATTACTAGGGCTCTCATGTTTCAATCTAGATTACCTAAAAGATTTTGGGGTGAGGCAACTCTTACTGCTACATATATCATTAGCAAACTCCATATCAACTCTTGTTTAAAAAAGTACCAAATTATTCATTTATGAAAGCTTTTGGTTGCCTTTGTTATGCAACCAATGTTTATCCTTATAAAGATAAACTAGATACTACATCTTGCAAATCTATTTTCATTAGTTATTATCTTGGACAAAAAGCTTATAACATGTACAACTTACAAACTCAGCAGATCTTTGTGTTCGGAGATGTTTTTTATGAACATATTTTTTCTTTCCTGACCACTTCAGAAAACACTAATTCTATCCCCTTTGCCTATTCCTATTCATTTTTCATATTTATTTGATGCTCCGATTTCTAACTCGCTTCCTTCCTTTAATCCTTCTCCTCTTTCTCGAGTCTTCTTCTATTCCATCTCATCCTATTGATATTGGGGTCCCTTCAGCTGCACCTACTTTTTAAAGAAGTCAGAGACAAACTTCTAAACCTATATGGACGCAAGATTTTATGTCCCATACTGTTCAGTTATATGCTTCTAGTGTTGTTTTTGCTCCTACCAGTCTTCCTTCTATTCATACACCTCCTACATTTCCTTTCTTGGTTTCTCCTTACATCACATATCAGTACCTGTCTTTTTATAAAATGTTTCTAATATACAGGAACCTAGTTCTTATCAATAAGCTAAAACTAATTCCAATAGGGTAAGTGCTATGGAGGCTGAATTACAAGCCTTAAAAGCTAATGATACTTAGGATATTATAATCTTATTATTGGTAAGACAACTATTGATTTTAAATGATTTTTTAAGGTCAAGTTGAAGCTAGATGAGTTAGTGGATTGCTATAAGGTTAGGATAGTGGCCAAAAGGTATAATCAAGTTAAAGGCCTTGATTATACAGAGAGTTTTTCTCTTGTTGCTAAAATGGTAACTATTAAACTTATTTTATGTATAGTAGCTGCCAAGGCTTGGCCTTTACATTAATTAGACATTAATAATGCTTTTTTTCATGGTTATATCACTTAAGAGCTTTATATGCTACCTCCTACTGGTTATACGAAAGTTAAAGCTAATGAAATTTGTAAATTGAAGAGGTATCTTTACGGTTTGAAACAAGCCTCTAGGTAATAGAATGTTGAATTTACTGCACAACTTCTTACATATGGTTTCAATCAATTTTTTCATGATCCTTGTTTGTTTATCAGATCTATGGCTACTAAATATATTGTTTTGATATTATATGTGGATAATGTTCTTATCACTAGTCCCTTAGAATATGTGATTTGACAAGTTAAATAGTTTTACATGATCAATTTAGTATAAAGGATTTGGGTGCTGCAAAAAAGTTTTTGAGTTTGGAACTTGCTCATTCTTCTACTAGTTTATATGTGAATCAACAAAAAATATGCTCTTAATATTATTTAAGATGCGGGTTTAATTAGTTACAAGGTTATTTCTACACCCTTACCCAAAATTGTGTAAGTTTCATGATGCTTTTTCTCATTTACTTGTTGATCTGGATAAATATAGGAGGCTGATTGGTAGGTTACTTTATTTGGGTTTTACTAGTCTAGATTTGACTTAGGCTACTCAGTAGTTAAGTCAATTTTTTAGTGCTCCTACTGAATTACATTGGACTTTTGTTTTATATGTGGTTAAATACTTGAAAAACTCTCCTTCTAAAGGGTTGTTTCATCCTGTTTATAATGACTTTCACCTTAAAGTTTTTTGTGATGCTGATTGGGTATCTTGTGTTTCTACAAGGAGATCTCTAACACGTTTTTGCTTTTTTTTTTTTGTGAAACTTTAGTTTCATAGAAGACTAAGAAACAACATACTATTTATAGGTCATCTACTGAAGCTGAATATAGAAGTTTTTCCACCACTGTTTGTGAGTTGTAGTGGCTTACTTATCTCTTGTATGATTTGTAGCTTCCTATTCTTCTACCTATTCCATTATGGTGTGACAATCTAATGGCTCTTTATATTTCTATAAATCCTGTTTTTCACAAACAGACCCAGCATTTGGTTCATGATAAGTTTAAGCAAGGTTTCGTTTTTCCCAAGTTTATGTCTTCTTCCCAACAATCTGTTGACATTTTTACCAAAGCTCTTGTTGTTCCAACTTTTTCTCATTTACTATCCAAATTAGGCTTGTGTGATTGGCTCTAAGCTTCACCTTGAGCAGGGCATGTAGAATATGTTGTAACTGTGTTGTTGTAGCTGTTCCTTTGTTATTTTATTAATTACTCTATTGGTGGTGTTATTTAATTAATGTATTCGGTGTCATTTTTAGTTGGTTCTAATACGGTGTCATATTCTTATTCTGTTAGCTATTTTTGTCTAACGTTTAGTTCATCATGTGATAGAAGGACTTCAATTGTATTATTGAAAGATTTAAGAGAAAAAAAACTTCCCCCTTTTCTCTCTATTGTTTGAAGTTAGGGATTCTATCATTAACTTAGTTAAATAGAAAATCATTTTGGACCTTTACATAATTTTTTAGATTAAGATCTACTCTTGACGTCCAGATTTCTTCATATTTTATTAAATTGAGACTTTTAAACCCCTTAATAATTTGAAATACTTCAACTACTCTCTGTAAAGAGTGAACTGTCGTTGCCGCTATCTTTACGAACAACGTCCACCTCTCTATGAACCACTTCATAAATCTCATTGGTAATTCTTTTAATTTCTACATTATCCCTTTTCTTCCTTGTTTAATCTTCTCCAAATAAATAATTTTTGCATCATTATTAAAAAATTCAACATTATCCTTATTCGCATTAAATCTACTTTCATCTATAGAATTCATATTCATAAGTTTCACAATATTTGACTTGTCATCCCTTTTAGGATTAACTTTCTTTTCACGTTTTTCAAATTGAGACCTAATACCTAAGTAAATTGTTAAGTCTGTGGATTCCACCACCTCCTGTCTTCTCTCACTCCTTCGCCTTTCATCATCAACAAGTAAACTTTCCTTACCTCCTTCATTTCACTCTTAAATTTTCCTTTATTGTCTTCTACTTGTAATAATTGCTTCTTATTCTACCTATTGGACTTCACGCTCCTTTTGTCTCTTATAGGCATCAATAAGTATTTCACCCACTCCTTCATAAATTGATAAGTATTCTTCCTACCTGAAGCTACTGCATCTATGTCATACTACCATAATCTTAGAAATAGAATTTGACAAATATCTATCTCAACTACATCACAATAATGTTCATTAAAATATTTACCAGTAAAAAAAGATACCTTACAACGTTCTTTGACAAAAATCTCACTAATTCTTTAATCTATCCAATGCTATAAGGATTAAGATGTGGTTTGGTAGTCAATTTTAGCTTCTTCACCATTGATTTTCTTATAATATTCTCTCGAATCCATTTATTAATGATTAGTTCACATAAATTTATTTGCATAATACACCTCGTGTGAAAATGTTTATGTCTTTGTAGGTCATCATGCTCATTATGAGATATCATCAATCTTCTAATCCCTCTTATAAGAGCTCCTTCATCCTCTTCTTCATGATCCAAATTATTTCCTTGGGGTACACACACCTCCTCTTCTTCTTTATCTTTATTATACTCTATTACATTTATCGATCTCCTCCTTAAGCACTCATTCGATTTATATCCGAATTCACTACAATAATAATGCCTTGGAGGGGCAAGCTTCATGTTGGGGTTGGTAGGCTTAAGATTCATTGGTGCTGCTTTACTAGAACTCCCACCAGTGATGTTGCTCTTGTTAGAAGATAAAATTGTGTTTAAATTATAATAGTTAGATAAAGATAAAATTAAGAGTCTTAATTAGAGTCCTTATTTAAGTTAAATACTATATAGTTTAGTTGATTAAGGATTAGTTTGTAAGCCTGTATATATGGCCATGTTTCTTTATTTATATTTGATAGAAATTTATTAATAATAACAGTATATGTTTTAATCTACATACCCTCTAATTTACCTCTCCCATATATGTGTTAATTTTTCTATCTAATATTTCTTCTTATTGCTATCACACAAAGGAGTTGTACTCACCACCTCTTTTTCTTTCTTGCTAGGGGTCCTTTGACCCTCGTATCGAATTAAAAATAAAAAAACCCATTTATTGCTAAAAATTGATTTTATGTGTTTGTGTATTTGTTGGTTGATAGATGATTGATATTTTTTGTTGGTCCCTTATCTGGTGGCATCTTTGTGCATATAAAAATGGTGGAAGGTGATGTATGGTCTATCTCCTTTATACTAGTTCTATGATGTTTGACGTGGGATGCCTTATAATTTGTTTTGTTTCCCAAGGATGACCATATTTTTTAATCCTTCATTTTGGGAAATTTCTTATGTAAAAGTTTTTCATTTAGGTCTTCATCTTAATGTTCCAATTTAATATAGAAATTCTATTAATCATTAATAATGGAAAAATTATGTGATATTCCAAAATTAAATTTGTGAACTCTATTTTCTATAATATATATCAATTTGGACATGTAGAGCACAAAACAAAACCTATCATATTTTTTATAACCCACTTTATATATATTTCCTATTTCTTGTAACTCATCATTTAAACCCATTCTTCCAAATTTCTGTAACCATTATCAAACTTCATAATCAAATTCATGTAAGTCAATGTAACACTTAGCCTAATAAATAAACCCTTAAGCTAGCCCATTAGTCCAGTCCAATGACTTTTTGATTCTAGAACCCTTCATATAAACTTCTCCCGTTCTCTTATAATCATTCAACTTTTATTTTTAGATGGCCATTTTTAAATGCTTTAACTTTTCATTGTTGCCTCGCTTCCAGTTTCCTCATCAGTTGCTTTTCCTAGAAATCTTTAAAACCTTACCAAAGCTTCATTCCTCTTTTGTTTTTCCTTTATTCCATTGTTCTCAAACTTCTGCTTTTGTTTTCAATTTATCAGTTACATGTTTCCTTGCTTCCATTGTCATTTATTGTTGTTGGTAAGATCTATGTTTTTCTTTTCTTTTAAGTTCACGAGATTTGAGGGCTATGATTTAATTTGTTAGATTTAGAAGTTTGAGATAAGGCTATGCATTGGAATAGGTTATGTTGGGATTTTGCAAATGGAAGAAAGTATAGTACCTCCAATTTTCAGTTTATCGGTAAGTTTTGGTTATTTCTAAGCTTTGTGTAGTTGGATTAAGGTTAATATGTGAGATTGTGTATTAAGGACAGTAAATAGCGTAGAGTGGATTGGAACTTAGAGATAAAAGATTGTGTCATGGGAACTAAGGATTACCATTGGCCGGTGAATTTCACTTTTTGTTTTTGGATCTATTGTATAATTTATGTGTGAATTAATAAGCATAACTAGGTGTCATATTTTTCTAATTTTAGAATGAAATGTGGGCTTAAGGCGATGATTAGAGATAATAAAATGCGGAAAAAGGAAAAAAATGAAGAACTAAAAGAAGAGGGGGAAATTTGAGGAAATGAAGTAATGGACTTCAAGGGCATTTTAAAGAATAATCAGATTAAATTGGTTAAATTTGGGTTTAATGGACTTTATGAATATGTATTTCCAATGGACTTGAAATTAAGAGTTCGGCCCAATTTAAGGAATTCGAATTTCTGGAGAACGAGTAAGGAATTCTAATTTATACCTTTATAATAATATAATGATATGAAAAGTATATGATTTAATTGATTATATGAAATGTGTGGAATTTGAAAATTCTATAATTAAAATAATAAGTTTTGCCATGATAGCATATTTATTATACAAATATTAGTTGTACTAATTGTATAAATTAAATAGATTTGCATGAAAGATATTGATAATATGTAATGAATTATTTAACCAATGGAAATTTTCTTAGTTATTTTACAATATTTAATTGCTAAAAACGTTATAAATTGAATATTATGTCGAATAAACAAATATTGGATTTCCTTTAATTATTTGATTAATGTATGAGAATGCATTGTTAAACTAGATATGACTTAGTACACTTCCTAACAGTATGAAATTAGAGAAAATGTTGACTAAACATAAACAAGTAATGGTTTAACTAATTGATTAATGATTGATTAAGTATTCTTCCATATTATTCAAGTTAGGAAACGTTATTATGATTTTTTTATTAATAAAAAATGTTTGAAATATGTTATGTGGTTTAATTAAATATAATTTGTTGATGATAGTCTTCTATAAAATGCATCATGAGCATGGGCATGTTATATTAGTATATTTGATACTTTGGACATGAGATAAATATGAGTATGACTTGAATTGATGAAAGAGACAATTAGTGAACTAATTTGATTATCAGATTGACAATCATTAGAAAAGAATGGCTTACCTAAGTCAAGTTTATTCAGTGGTCCTAAATTGATATGTATTATGATTTGAGATTAAGATTGAGATTATATATTATTGATATAGGCCAAGCAATTGTATGCGAAGCAGTGCCACGGTATCTTAAGTCTTGAGGATGTCGTGCCTAAGGTTAGATACCGAAGTGGTACCGAAGAATACTATGTCTCGGGGAGACCCTGTGCTACGGCTAGGCATTAGAATTATGCCGAGGTATCATATGTGATATGATTGAGACACTTTGTGCCAAATATGTACACATATACGTGTATGATATTTGATTTATCCATATAGAAATTGAGATTATGACATGATAATTAAGCCGACAAACCATTGGTTATAGCCTATTAAGCTAAATGGAGCCCTTAATAAAACGACTAAAGAGAATTCGATAGAGTTGATAATTGGAATAACATTTATGCATCTCATAGATTTACGTTTCATGGATTTATATCCATTTTCTAATGTAAGTGTTATGAAATATTGATGTATATATGTGTGACATTTCTTAAATAATTATTATAGATTGTCTATACGTGTAAGATGTGTTTTAATAAGGTACCAATATAAAGTTCTTACTAAATTGACAACTCACTTCTTATCCATAGACATCTTCAGGAGTTAGACTTGTTATGATGAGATCCAGTTTGTAGGATTGATTTTATTATTTTAGAGGTGAGCTAGTTGTTTAAGGAATTT